>JADRCD010199997.1:28389-47562 GCA_019843815.1 Montemys delectorum
GTCATAGAACACTAGGCATCCTTCCCCTCCTGGAAGAGAGAGGTCATGAAGCACATAGGCACCCCTCTCCTCTAGAAAGGAGAGGCTGAATACATTTCTCAGAAAGACCACAGAGGGGACTGACTGTTGGCTACCTACAGATAAGGGAAGTGCTTGCTACCTCACTCCCTAAGGACCAATCAGTTTAAAAGTTACACCATTCCGCCAATCACATTGTGCCTAGTTGCTGATGGTCTCTATTCAGCCAGCCACCTGGGGTCACAACCTCTCCTTCTGGTGCAGGACAACCCCAGTGCTCTGGAACAATAAATTCCTCTTGCTTTTGCATCAGTCCCTGGCTCCATGTGGTTCACTCAGAGGGTCCCAGGTAAAAAAGGCTCATCAGAGCCTTACATCACCTCTTCAAGCAGGACTAAACAGGCTATAGAATGAGGGGAAGATATATAAAGATATGCTCTGCAATGTTAATTGTTTGAAGTGCAGGATCAACAAGGGAACTCTATTAAATACCACACTTTCATTCCTTTGAAATAGCTAAAGGAATTAAAAACTGTCTTTGCTCAGTAAAGAGCTACTGCTCCACTCACCATGGCTATGTTAGAGGGCCTGTCTATTAAGGCTCTTCCACCTGCAGATTAGAAACAGTTAGCTCCATGCATGTTTGTTATGGAAAACAGAATTTTTTGAAAGATGTCATCAGACAGCAGAGTTAAATGCTAGAGCTGACAATCTGGTTATTTATGAGATGTTAACAGAAGGTCAGTATCAGGATACACAGAATCAGTTACAAGTTAATACTGGTACTTATGTTCAAATTGATGCTGCAGCTCTCAGGGCCTGGAATATCATGCCTAATAAAGGAGATTGTCTCAAGATATTTAAAAAGTAAGGCAGGGACCTGATGAGCCTTTTCAGGCTGTTTTAATCATCTGGGACAGTGTTTGGAGGTGCTGATGCTGGAATGCAAACACAGCCTGCCAGGCTGCCATAAGACCTTATAGAAAGACTGGAATCATTACAGACTATATTAGATTATGTTCTGACATTGGCCCCTCTTATATGCAGGGTGTGGCCATGGTTGGCACACTACAGGGAAAAACTATACAAGTTTTGTTTCAACAAACTGGAAAAGGAAAAAGGAGGGTCAGTGGGCCTCCTGGGAGTTATTTTGGATATAGACAGACAGGGCATCTAGTGAGGAATTGTCCAAATAAAATTAAGGAAAATAGAAAAACCCAGGATTCTATCGCATTGGGCTAGTGAATGCAGGTCTAAGAGTGACTAGGAAATCCCTTTCCTCAGGGAAATGGGGAGGGTTCCCAGGCCCTGAAGCAATGTTACTGGGCAATGCAGCCCATTCCTCAGCAAAACAATCCTTTCAGGATCTTTTCTGAGGCACCCCAGGCAGTGCAGGACTGGACCTTAGTCCCTCTGCCTACACAGTATTAACTCCTGAAATGGGGATGCAGGCTCTTCCTACTAGAATATACGGTCCATTGTTGTCAAGAACTGTAGGATTGTTACTGGGAAGAAGCAGTGCCACAAAGGCAGGACTGATAGATGCAGATTATACTGGGAAATTAAAATTATGACTTCTTCACTACCCATATTTCTGTCATTCAAGCTGGACAGAGAATTGCTCAATTATCCTTTATACTATTTTTGGTTATGACAAAAAATAAGGTTAAAGCTAATGTTTGAGGAGCAAAAGGATTTGGCTTTTCAGATCTTATTGGGTCCAAGCAATAAAAGCTGAACGACCTGAGCTCCTTTTAAGAATAAATGGAAAAAAATTTACATGTATATTATTCATTATATGGATAGTATTTTATTAGCTGATCCTTTTAAGGGGTTTTACTATAAGCCTTTGCTCTTATACAGCAAGTTAAAATCTTGAGGACTAGTTGTTTCTCTAGAAAAGATCCAGAGACAATATTCTTTTCAATACTTGGGACATCAGTTATATTCTAAACGAATTGTGGCACAGGAAATTCAAATAACAAAAGATAATTTATTTATTTTATATAATTTTCAAAAGTTGTTAGGAGATGTTAATTTGTTAAGACTTCATCTTAAGCTTACCACAGGAGAACTTAAACTTCTGCTTGATATTCTCAAAGGGTATGCAAATCTTAATTCCCCTCGACAATTAACTGATGAGGGATGAATAGCTTTGCAGAAAGTAGGGGAAGCTATTAGTCAACAACAGATACATTATATAGACTATGATCAATTATTGGCTATTTGCACTCTTGCTACTTCTCATGTACCCACAGCAGTTCTTTGGCAAAAGGGATCATTAATGTAGATTCATCTTTCCTCATCTCCAAATAAAGTTTTAATACCCTATTATGAAGCTGTTGCTGTGTTAATACAAAATTGTAGGATATAATCAAAAAAGTATTTTGGGAAAGAACCTAATGAAATATTTATTCCTTATTTCAAACAGCAATTAAATTAGTTATTTCAGAATATTGACATTTGGCCCAGTGCATGTGCAAACTTTTCAAGCAAAACTGATAATTATTATCCAAAAGACAAGTTATTACAATTTTCTTCTACACATGCCTTTGTATTGCCTGTAAATTTAGGCATGCATCCCATAAAAAATGTGCTTACTGTATTTACAGATGTCTCATTTAATGGGAAGGCAGCATATGTAATTATATCATATATTCATTCTCTTGAGTTTCCCCCTGCTTCAGCACAAATAATTGAACTATGTGCTGTAGCTGCTGTTTTTGAAATGCAGAAAAATCAGGCTTTTAATTTGTATACTAATAATCAACATATAGCTAATGGTTTAAAATTGCTTGAAACTGTTTTTTTTTTATATATATACTGCTATTTCTCAAATTTTGCAATTATTTATGCAAATACAATTTAATTTAAGAGAATGTACTGTTCCTTACTTTATAGGACATTTAAGAGCTCATACTGAATTACCCGGACCCCTTAATGAGGGCAATGCCATGACAGATTTGTATGCCAGGCAGATTATAGGCCTTACACAGAAACAACTGACCAAACAATCTCATTCTTTACATCATCAAAATAGTAAGAGCTTGAGACAACAATTTGGTATTTCTAGAGAATGTGCACATCAAATTGTAAAGACGTCTTCAATGTCCTCAGTTTCTCCCTGTACCACATTATGGTGTTAATCCTCAAGGACTTATACCTAATCAATTATGGCAAATGGATGTTCCTCATATTTCCGATTTTGGAAAATTAAAATATGTACATTGACACATTTTCTGGCTTTCTGATTGCAACTCTTTTAACAGGAGAAGCAACTAAAAATGTAATTAGATATTGCCTACATTGTTTTCTATTCTGGGTGTTCCAAATCAGATTAAAACAGATAATGGAGCTGGCTATTGCAGTTGAGCATTTGAGACTTTTTGTCAATCATTTAATATTACCCGTATTACTGGGATCCCTTATAATCCTCAAGGACAAGGCATTGTGGAATGGGCCCATGGAACTTTAAAACAATATCTTCATAAAATAAAAAGGGGGAGTTATATCCCCATGCACCACAAAGTTATTTTAATCATGCTCTTTTTATTTTTTTAAAGATTTATTTATTTATTATGGATACAGTGTTCTGCCTGCAGACCAGAAGACAGCACCAGATCCCATTACAGATGGTTGTGAGCCACCATGTGATTGCTGGGAATTGAACTCAGGACCTCTGGAAGAGCAGCCAGTGCTCTCAACCACTAAGCTATCTCTCCAGCCCTATTTTACATTTTTAAAATTTGGATTTTCATAGATGTTCACCTCCTGAGCATTTTTGGTATCCTCACACTTCTACAATAAATGCTTCAGTGACATGGAAGAAACCTCTGACAGGCCAATGGCATGGACCTGACTCTATATTCATATGATGACAAAGTCACACTTGTGTTTTTTTACAGGAAGAAAACAGGGCACAGCTGTTGATAGAAAGGCTGGTGCGACAGACGGAACAATTCCACTCTCCTGCTGATTCCCTTACTGATGATGATGACAATTCCCACACAAAGTGAAATCTACTGGACCTATGTACCTGACCCACCACTCATACTTCTAACAGTGTGGTCCAGACAGGAGATTCTTGTGACTAGTAATAATACTCAACTTCCTGGATCTCTCTGGACTGGGGAGTCAATTTATAAGAAGACCATGACTTTCAGTGTATTTGATGATGGTATTCCTGTTTGCTTTGTGAATAATATTATGAATGATGCATGTACTTCTGTGTTTCCTCAAATTTGGAAGAAAAACATTTCACAACCTTAGCTCAAAGCATAGAGATGGGCATGCCTAAACACTATAAGGGATTTGCCCCTGATCCTCATGAGATGTGACCTTGTGGATCTAAACTCACAGAGAATGTGGAACTGGCATTTAACAAAATTGTAAATGGAAAGAATATTATAACCAGCCCCAATGTGGTTTAATGTTTCCAATAGTATGCGAATTATTGATTGGGTAGGTAATCAATCAAACATTGGGCAAAAGGAGATGTCCATAGGCCTTTAGCAATCAGAAGCAGGGCATTTCCAAGTATATATCTGGAAGTTAACTGCAACTCTCTATGAAGTTACATTGGCAATAGACAAAATTGGGACAGCATCTGGACTTCAAACAAGTGTTAGTGCATGTGTTAAGGCTCCTAATCTTTTATTAACTGTTAATAAAAGATTAAAATTACTTTTGTTTCCCTCATGGCATTTAATGTAAGTTATGTTGGTTGCACAGTTTATAATTGTGTTAATATATTAAAATCTGGCGTGTCTGGTATGGTGGTCTATCAATCAGCTTTTGTTTTACTGCCTGTGAGTATTACAGATCCTTGGTATTCTGAAAAAGGCTTGCAAATACTGGAAAAAGTACATCAGGCTTTAAGCAGAAACAAGAGGGTAGTGGGCTTGATTATTGCTGGTATAAAAGCTTTAATTACATTAATAGTTAGCACCACTACTTCTGCGATTGCTTTGACACAAGAAGTTAAGATAGCTACTTCTCTTAATCATTTATCAAAAAATGTTACTAATGTTCTGAGTATTCAAGAGGATTTAGATAAGCATTTGGAATAATGGATTGTTGCTCTTTATGATACTATTCAAATTACTGGAGAGGAGGTTCAGAGTTTAAGAGTAAGAAACCATCTTGAGTGTCATGCTAAATACCAATGGATTTGTGTTACTTCTAAAATTTACAATGATAGTCACTATGATTGGGAAAAAGTTCAAAGACACTTGCAGGATATTTGACATAATTCTAACACATCTCTGGATGTTTTAACTTTGCATACTGAGATTATGAATTTAAAGAATGCTTCCGCTGAGTTTTGATGCTGCAGATAGTGCTGATAAAAATTATTTATGGCTTAAAGACAATATTTCCATCTTGACCAAGCTTCAAGAATGGCATATATAGCTTGATCATGCTAGTCCTTCTTGTCCTGTGAATACTTTCATTCCTGCCCATTGTGATAACAAAATGCCTTGACAACATCAATATGTTGGTGGCCAAAATACATGGCTTGAAACTTAAATGGATTCCCCAGACAGCATTATTAATTTAACTGGCTGGGAGCCAATGATGGGTAAGATTCTGAAAAAAGCCTTACCAACCTAAGACAGCAATGCATTGCTTTTGATAATGCATATTCCATGATGGGTAAGAAAGGCATTCTTCAACCTAAGAGAACAATCTAAGACAGGAGTAGTCTTGTTTATGAAAAAAAAAAAAGGATGGAGGGAGATATGGAGATTTTGGGGGGCTGCCTTGTAGGAATTTGGAAGAAATTTGGCATTGGGCTATTGCACAGAAATAGGCCCAGGCAGGAATTTGACTGAGTCAAAACTAAGGAAATAGGTTCAGATTAAGAATATTTACATTTGGGCAAATGAAAAGCCCAGAACAAATTCAGCAGAGGAGCTTGTGACATTTCTTTTGTCTTGGTCATCCTGATAAGCCCCTAGAAACAGTATTTATGAGACCTTGTTTATTGTCTTGCTTGTTTCTTGACTACTTGTGCTTATTACCTTGTCTGTTCCTTGACCTAGAACTGATCTTATTATTTGCATGTACTTAAAATGGTATAAAAGCATACTGGGAAAAAAATAAACCTACTTCAGCTTCAGAACTGGCTGGGGTCATGTTACAGTATTGTCTAGTTTTCTTTTTTCTTTTTAATCTTCTCTCTCTCCCTGGAAAACCTATTAACTGACTGAGCTGGCTTGTTCAAAAATTAATCAAAAGAGGGTTGGAAAGACATTTCACATTCATCACAGGTAAAATCCACTAAGATGACTCTTCAATTCTCAAATGTATGTCCCACATGCAAGGGCATTCACATTTGTAAAAGAAATATTACTGAAGCTTAAACTGTACATCATATTCCACACATTAGTAGTGGGAGACTTCAACACCCATGGTGATTGAGACAAATAGTAAATAGAGAAATAATGAAATTAGCAAAGGTTATGAATCAAATGTATATAACAGATATCTACAGAATATTTCACTGAAACACAAAAGAATATACCTTTTTCTCAGGATCTCATAGAACATTTTCCAAACTTGACCACAAGGCATGCCTCAACAGATACAAGAAAATTCAAACACCTTGTATCTTACCAGACGATCATGGATTAAAACTGGACTTCAACAACAGCAGACACAACAGAAAGCTTTCATACTCATGAAAACTGAGCAGTCCTTTACTCAGTGATCCCTGGATCAGAGAAGAAAAGAAGTAAGAAATTAAAGACTTTCTAGAATTCAATGAAAATGAAGGCACAACATACCCAAACTTATGGAACACAATGAAAATAGTACTAAGATGAAAGTTCATAGGACTAAGTGTCTTCACAAAGAAATTGGAAAGTTCTCATACTAGCAATTTGCAAGTACACCTGAGAGGTCTAGAAAAAAAGAAGCGCACACATCCAAGAGGAGTAGACACCAGGAAATAGTCAAACTCATGGCTGAAATCAATAAATGAGGAACAAAGAGAACAATATAAAGAATCAACAAAACCAAGTTCTGGTTCTTTGAGAAAATCAAGAGAAGAGACAGATCCTTACCTAAACTAACTAAAAGACAAAGAGATCACACTTAAATTTGTGCTCTTCTCCCAGCCTGGTGCAGGCTGAATCAGACCTTGCTCTGCCACAGCTAGCTCACCTAGTGTGGAGCCTCTAACCTAGGAGAAATCTATTGTCCTGCTGATTCTGCAACTTCCTACAAGGAGCCACCACCTGCTGAGCTGCTGAGCCTGCCTGACAAGTTTCTGACAAAGCAACAAGATGCTAATGAGGTGATGAGATCCTGGCATCTAGGGGGATGGGTCCCCTCCCTTTATATACTCAGACTCCTAAGTAAACACTGAGCCTTGATCAGACATTTTGTCTTGGTCTCATTTTCTCTCTCTCTCCCTCTCCCTCTCCTCTCTCTCTCTCTCTCTCTCTCTCTCTCTCTCTCTCTCTCTCTCTTTCTGTGTGTGTCTCTCTCTCTGTCTCTCTCTCTCTGTCTCTCTCCATCCTCCCATGCAAAACTCCAACTTTTCTCTCAGGAACCCGGTTTGTGTAGCTGTAGGCGGCTACACAAATTAATAAAATCAGAACTGAAAAGGCATACATAACAACAAATACTGAGGAAATTCAAAGAATCATTAGGTCTTACTTCAAACCCCTGAAATGGATGATTTTCCAGACAGATACCACTTACCAAAATTAAATCAAGATCAAGTAAACTATCTAATTAGCCCCTACAACCCATAAGAAAATAGAAGCAGTCATTAAAAGTCTCCCAACCCAAAAAAAAAAAAAAAAAAAAAAAAAAAAAAAAAAAATCCCAGGATGGCTTTAGTACAGAATTCTACCAAACTTTTAAAGAAGAGCTAATACCAATACTCCTCAAACTCTTCCACTAATTAGAAACAGAGGAAACATTGCCAAACTCATTCTATAAGGCCACAGTTATCCTGATACGTAAACCAGACAAAGACTCAACACAGAAGGAGGATTTCAGATCAACCTCTCTTATGAACATTGGTGTAAATGTATTCAAAAAATAAACACAAATCTAATCCAAGAACACATCAAAAACATCATCCACCATGATAAAATAGGCTTCATCTCAGAGAAGCAGGGATAGTTCAACATACAAAAATCCATCATCACCATCTACTGTATAAACAAACTGAAAAAAAAATCACATGATCATCTCATTAGATGCTGAAAAATCATTTGACAAAATCCAACACACCTTCATACTAAAAGTCTTGGAGAGATCAGGCATACAAGACACATACCTAGACATAATAAAAGCAATATACAGCAAGCTAATCACCAAGATTAAATTAAATGGAGAGAAACTTAAAGCAACTCCACAAAAATCAGGGAAAAGGCAACAATAATCATTCTCTTGAAGTTCTAGCTAGAGCAATAAGACAAATAAAGGAAATCAAATGGATACAAATTGGAAAGGAAGAAATCAAAGTATTGCTATTTGCAGATAATGTGTTAGTATAAATAAGTGACCCCCCAAAATTCTACCAGAGAACTCCTACAGCTGATAAACACCTTCAGCAAAGTGGCTGGATATACAATTAACTTAAAAAAAAATCAATAGCCTTCCTTTGTACAAATGATAAAAGGGCCAAGAAAGAAATTAGGGAAACAACACTTTTTACAATAGCCACAAATAATATAAAATAGCTTGGTATAACTCTAACCAAGCATCTGAAAGACCTGTATGACAAGAACTTCAAGTCTCTAAAGAAAGAAATTGAGGAAGATATCAGAAGATAGAAAGATCTTCCATGTTCATTAATTGATTAACAGTAAAAATGGCCATTTTACCAAAAGTAGTCTAGAGATCCAATGCCATTCCCATCAAAATTCCAAAACAATTTTTCACAGACTTTGAAAGAGCAATTCTAACTTCATAAGAAAAAACCAAAACCCTGGATAGCTAAAACAGTCCTGTAGATTAAAAGAACTTCTAGAGGTATCACCATCCCAGATTTCAAGCTATATACAGAACAATAGTAATAAAAACCACATGGTACAGGCATTAAAAACAGACAGGTTGATCAATGCAATAGAATAAAAGACCCAGAAATAAACACACATACCTATGAACACTTGATATTTGACAAAGAAGCCAAAACCATACAATGGAAAAATGAAAGCATCTTCAACAGATGGTGCTAGTCTAACTGGATGTCTGCATGTAAACGAATGCAAATAGAGCCATATCAATAGACCATCGACAAAACTCAAATCCAAGTGAATCAAAGGCCTCAACATAAAACCAGGTACACTAAATCTAATAGGGGAAAATGGGGAACTGCTTTGAACTCATTGACACTGGAAACATATTCCTGTACAGAACACCATTAGCTCAGGCACTAAGATCTACAATTAATAAATGGAACCTCATGAAATTTGCAGGTAAATGAATGGAACTAGAAAATATTATTCCAAGTGAGGGAACCCAGACCCAGAAAGACACACATGGTATGTACTCACTTATAAGTGGATATTAGCCATAAAGCACATGATAACCAAGCTACCATCCACAGACCCAAAGAAAGTTAAAAAAATAAGTAGGGCCCAAGGAAGTATGAATCTCATCCAGAAGGGGAAACCAAATAATCATCAGAGGTGGATGGACAGAAGGAACTGGATGAGAGAGGGATTGAGGAGGGGAACAGGATGGTGATAAAGTATGCAGGGAGGAAAGGGCTGGGACTGAAAATGGAAACTGGAGGGTGGATGCATCTCTGGGAGTAGCTGGAGAACTGGGGCTGGGGAGGCTCCCGGGTGTCTATGGCAGTGACCTTAGCTGAGGTTTCTACCAGAGCGGGCTATGAAGACTGAAGTGACCATCTCCTGTTATCAGGCAAGAATTCCAGTGGAGGGAGGAGGACATCAAAACCACCCACGAAACCTTCAACCCAAAATGTGTCTTGCCTATAAGATGCACAGGGATAAAGATGGAGCAGACACAGAGGGAATGGCCAACCAATGACAGGTTCAACTCAATACTCATCCCATGTGAGAGAGCCAACCCCTGTTTGCTATGCTTGCAGATGGGTACTTAGCATAACTATCTCCTGAGATGCTTCATCAAGCAGCTGATAGAAACAGATGCAAAAACCCACGGCCAAACGTCAGGCAGAGCTCAGGAAGTCATGTGGGAAAGTGGGGGATAGAATTGAGTGAGCTGAAGGGGTCAAAGACACCATAAGAGTCAACTATAGAGTCAACTAACCTGGGCCCATTGGGGCTCATAGAGACCACCAACCAGAAAGCATGCAAGGGCTGGAACTAGGTCTCCTATACATTTGTAGTGGATGTGCTGCTTCCTGTTCATCAGCTTCATGTACTGACTCTGCTGCTTGTCATTGCCCCTCCCTCTAACTGGACTCTTCATTGGGCATCAGTAAGAGAAGATATGCTTAATCCTGCTGGGACTAGATGTCCCAGGGAAGGTGGGACCCAAGGGGGTTTCCCCTTCTCTGAGGAGAAGGGGAGGGACTGATGGGGGTTGGGATTTGTAAGGGTGGGACTGAGAAGAGAGGAGGGAGAGGTTGCAATCAGGATGTAAAGTGAACAAATAAATAATTTAATTAAGTAAAAAGAAAAAAAAGAGTTTAGACACATCGAAACATTCTCATAGTTTCTGTAAATGAAAGGTTCTGAAATCCAAGTTCCCTGATGTCAGCCAAGGCCCAGTCTTGGAAATAGTAAGTAGTCAATCCTAATTAGGTAAATTCTTTTTTGCACAGCTATGTCTAGTCTATTTATAGGCTTCATTCAGAAAATTTCTGCAGGCCAAATACTCAATTGTAAGAGATGGCTAGCAGCCAGATTCAGGAGTTTAGAACTCAAGGCTGATGATGAAGGTGACTTCTAGGCAGGTCTCCCTGATTCTTGGCAGCCTTGTTCCTGTTCCTCCCCATATACTCTCAACATAGTAGTCAGTGACCATGGAAACAAAGTCAGAACGCGCCATTCCTGAATGTGAATATTCTGAAGCCTGAATATAACTTCAATAACAAGATGGGCACCACTTCTCTGGGTGCCACTCCTCAAATTCCGGCACATGACACTTTCTTGAGGGGAAACCAGAGAGCAGTACCTATGAAGACTTCAGTCATTGTAGCTTATTGTTCATAAGAACTTCAGTCATCAAAGCTCACATTCACAGAGAACTCTGTCACCATAGCTCATTGTTCATAGGAACCTCAGTCACCACAGCTCACAGTTGACAGGGACCTTGGTTGCCGTAGTTCACTATTTATAGGGACCTCAGTCGCTGCAACTCATTTTTCACAGGGACCTGAGTCACTATAGTTTACTGTTCACAGGGACCTGAGTCACTATAGTTCATTGTTCATGGGGACCTGAGTCTCTGTAGTTCGTTGTTCATGGTGACCTGAGTCTCTCTAGTTCATTGTTCATGGGGACCTGAGTCTCTGTAGTTCATTGTTCATGGGGACCTCAGTCTCTGTAGTTCATTGTTCATAGGTGCTTTGGTCACCATAGCTCATTCTTCACAGGGCTTTTGGTTGAGATTCTCCTTTGGTCTACAACGTTCTGTTTTTCAGCATATTGAAAAGTAGCATGTTTTTAGAATTGCTAAAATTCTGGAAAACAAACACAGCTCTGCTTCCTCTTCCCTATGTCTAGAGCTTTGTAGTAGCCACCCCAAAGCCACAATCTGGGAGGATTTGGCATTTCGTTTTCAATCAAAGCAATTCAGAAAATTCACATTAAAAATGAATCAAAGGAAGTAGAGGCTGCACTTGAATGAAAGCCCTCGTCCATCTGATACTGTCTCCAGAGACAGAATCTCCTCTCTCCACTTCTCAAATACCAGTCAGTCCCTAGAACCCCTTGTTGGAACAACTGGATTCTACTTTTAGGGAGTGGGGCAGAGACAGACAGAGACAGATAGAAATGCAGACACATACACAACATCAGGGGAGGGAGAGGAAGAAAGGGAGAGGGAGAACCTAGTGTAAGGCTGTACCAAATAAGAGGAAAAAGAAGACAAGATGGAGGAGGATTAAGGAAAGATTAAAAGACACAGTCTATGGGATTTGCTGATGGGTTGTGGAATGAAAAAATGGTTTTCAAGGCTCTTTGAGTTTCTTCGGGTAGTAGTGTCATTGTTCATAGTCTCTCTCTGTCTCTCTCTCTCTCTCTCTCTCTCTCTCTCTCTTTATATCTCCTTCTGTGTCTCTGTCTCTCTCTATCTCTGTTTCTGTCTGTCTGTCTCTTTCTGTGTCTGAAAGTTTCTTGCTATAGGAAAGAATATGCATCCATACCATTATATTGAATATGTTTTACTTTTACCTTTAAAATATCTCTGAGGGCTAGGGTTATAGTTTAGTGGTACAGTGTTCATCCAATCTCCAGCATTGTCAACAAACAGAAGGAGCTCCAAGTTCTCTTCTGTTAATCCAATAAATCTTAAATTAACTAGGGTGAGCTGAAAGAGAGAATCAGGAATCCACAAATCCTGTGGAAGAGTTTACATTTTGTGAACCTATAACAAAGATTTGCTTTATGCTCAGATTATTTTGTACTCAATTTGGGAACAAAATACTACACCTGCCTGAGAGAAATAAAAATCTTAAGGGGAAGGAGTAGCTTTGAACACTGGGACTTTAACCATGAAGAGAGACAACATCAATTATTGCTCGTCTATGGTCAAGCAGCACCCAATTAATTGTCAGACACTTAAAACAGTCTGAACTCAGCTATTTGTTTGGGTATATAAATTGACCACCAGATGGCAGCACATGATTTTTAAAAGAAACGTTACTCCCCTCCTCCACCTTCCTGCCCCTGCACACCACCCCTACACCTTCAAAATGGACAAAATGAGCTGGAAGGCGCCCATAGTGAGCATTTTTCTTTTTGTTCCTAAAACTGGAATGAAATGAGGAATAACACAGAGAAGTAAGAAACAGAAGGAAAGAAAGTAAGACAGAGGAAACGTGGGAGGGAGGAGATTTAAAAAGAAACTAAAAGAAAAAAGAAAAAAAAAGAAGCACATCCAACTAGATGACAGTTCATTACAAAAGACAGCAGGCGGGCTGCTGATGTAGGAAAGTTCCGAGGGAGGAAGCGGTGCTATAACCACAGGCATTCACAGCCTACATGTGTGAGTGAGTACAAGGTAGACTCTTGACCTTCTTATAAAAGAAGCTGTCTCCTTGGGAAACTACAAGAATGAGTTTACATTTTCAACATGTTCTCTTTTCTTTAAGGCTTGAGTTACCTGAATTCTCCATTTATGTTTGAACTTACTTTAATCAATGTTCTTCAAGGAGGTCACTCACATTGGATTTCATGGTTGGACATGCAAGTAAGAGAAATCACTCAAGACAACAGAAAGTAGTCAGACACATACCAATAGTGATGTATCCATGTAATAAAAAAGAAAGGGGAGGGAGTTCCAGGTCAAGAAGCCTCTCATGAACTGAAAGTAATTCTTGAGATCTGTCTCTGATTCTCCACGGACCATCAACCACTTACTAAGACCATTCTTCAGTGTCTTCAGCTACTCTTTCTTCCCTAACTAATTAGTATGGTTCAAGAGTGTAAGATAGAAGAGATCTCACATAATGGTGATAGGCTTGTGCATTGAGGCTTCTTGAGTAGAGCTTTCCATCTTGGCACTAATGACATCTTGGGATAGATAATTCTTTGTTGGGAAGCAATGTGTGCTCTTTCCATTATAGGTAGTTAGTGGCCTTCTGACTGACTCTTGCTAGATGCCAATAATACACCCTTACCCAGTTTATAGCATTCAAAAGTATCTCTAGACATTGCCAAGTGTCCCCTGGGCAGCAGATTTGCTACCTTCCATGTTTTGGAACCTCTGCTCTAGAGAGACTAACTATAGGGCTGAAAGGCATTAAGAAGGCTTTGTTTCCCTGTCTTTCTGCTCATGGGCAAAATTCTTTCTGAATCACAGGAGAAATGTGTGCTCAATCTCTAGTAGAGATTTGCAAGTATTAAAGCCATTCCCAAAATGTGTTTCTTATACCTAGGATAATGTTCTCTATTTGAAATAAAAGCAACCAAACATATCATTATAAATATTGTGTTAAGCAGAAAGTGGCACATTATGCTCTAAGGCACACAGGTATTTATAGAGGGAAAACCAATTGATGCCGATTGAAGCCTTATAGGGTACCAGATACATTTTTTTGGGGTATATTTCTACTCATGTTATAAGCTTACAATATCTCTATGCAGATATATTATTTGCCTTTCACAGATGAAGATAATGAGACTGAGAAAAGTGTAATCACTACCTCAGAATTATATTCATAGTCAATGTGGAAGAGCAGATTAAAACTGTGATCAGGCTCTATTTATGGACATGAGCTCTTACACTTCTTACTGTTGAGTTGGGCATGGGCATAGGAAAGGAATCTATTGTTAGAGGACATAGTTGGTGCAATCTAAAAGTCATACAGGTTGCAGGAAACTCAGCCTGGAAAGTATGATAAGTTTTTGGTATGTGATGAGGGTTAGGAAGATGGGATGGAGAGGTGGGAAGGGAGTAAGGGGGCATGTAGAATAGTGTGATGGACTACCTGTTTGTATTTCTTCCTTCTTCAATTCACACTGTGGAACCGCGGTCCTAATAAGATGGTGTTAGGAACTGGGATATACTGCCATTGGAACTTAAAGTATGTCATGGTGGCGGAACCTCCACAATGGGACTACTACTATTATGAGAGAGCTTGCCTACTCTCCCTTTTCTCCACTGTGTGACCCTATCCTAAGAATCCAGCTATCTAGAAACATGTCTTCTGGGACATATATATTGGACTTTCTAGCCTCTATAAGGATGGGGAATAACATTGTTTAGTTGTAATTTATTACTAAGACACATATGGAGGTCTAAAGAATGAGAAGCCCATCCTGAGATAATGAAGCCATCAGGTTATAAAGGGAGATTAGTACCAGAGGGCAGGTATAATCTAACAGGCCAACAGGATGGATTTTATTTAACTGTCATTTTTAAAAATTGAGAAATCTTGAGGGAGAGATTTCGATTTCTGAATATTCTTGAACTAGAAGTGACAACATAGTCTTTTGTATCTGGGTTCTTTGTCACCATCAAAGAGATGCTGCTGACATTAATGAGATTTGAGTTCTCTACCCAAATTCATGTAATATCCTGTTCATCTACTCTCCTCTTGTTTGAATTCTCTGATTAATTCTCATGAACAGAATAATTTCCAATCTTAAATATAAAAACATATTGGAAAAATGTATCTGCTCACACAATTTTATGATTCCTCTAATAGCCCTGTGAAGGTGAGACAGCCTGGTCATGGTGGTATATACCTATAATTCCAGATAAAGTAAGGAAGAAAGGATTGCCATGAACTTAAGGTCATCCGGGGCTATTCAATGAGTACTAGGCCATTCAGGTCTGTATAGGAAGACTCTGCTTCAAGTGTATATACAAATAAGTAATACAGATTAAAAACCAAAGCAAAACACAAGACATGAACTAGCTTGCTATTCAATATTTACTGATTTAGCCACAACTGTTATTATATATTTTTCTTTTTCAATTAATTACTTAATAATCTGTGCATACAATGTGTTTGTGTATATATTTGTTGGGGAGGAATGGGACACAGGAGTGCCATGTCCTGTGATGGTCAGAGAACAACATCAGGTGTCTGTCTTTACCTTCCACCTTGATTTTGAGGCAGGATTTCTCTTCCTGTTTGTTACTGCTGTGCATACTACAGGAGAGCTGGCCTAAGAGCTTCTGTAGAATAGTCTTGTAGCTTGCAACTGCTGTGACTACAGGGATATGCCACTGCATGTGCTTTTATACCCAGATAGTCTAGCATTCAAACTCCTGTTGTCAGACTTGACTCGCATGGCAGCTTTTCCCTGATGATTCCTTCTTGTCACCCCTGCCTTCTATTGTTTAGGCATTTTCTGTATTCTGTGCTTTAAATTACCCATCACTGCTGTTCTATTGAATGTTGGGACTGATGTTGATTTTTTTTTTTTTTTAATTTGTGAAAGCTTGCCAATATTGTTTTTGTTTTCTCTTTGGTTGATTTTAGTTGTTTTTTTTGTTTTTGTTTTTGTTTACTTTGGCCTGGTACATAACATGTAACAACAAACACTGTGTGTGTGTGTGTGTGTGTGTGTGTGTGTGTGCATGTGTATGTATTTGTATGTGTATATGTGTGTATGTACGTGTGTTTGCTTCCTGCAATCCTGCTACTGGTAACTCTCTCCAGCTAGCACCCTGCAGCATCTGGCTCCCTTGTCCCTGGAGCCACTAGTTCCCTCTCCGCTATTGGTGGTCCTACACCAAGTAAAGAAAAACTCTTGAACCTTATATTAACCAATCATATTTATGTATCAATAAATTCTCAATTTACAAGATGCCAATACAATAATTTTAGAGCCAATTGACAGTGATAAAAGCTTTATCCTAATTATTCTTTTTTTATTGCTTTAAGTTTTATTGCATTATGATGAGAAAAGATACATTATTTCAATTTATCTGAATTTGTTAACATTTAAAAACATATTTTAGCTGGGCGGTGGTGGCGCATGCCTTTAATCTCAGCACTTGGGAGGCAGAGGCAGGTGGATTTCTGAGTTTGAGGCCAGCCTGGTCTACAGAGTGAGTTTCAGGACAGCCAGAGCTATACAGAGAAACCCTGTCTCGAAAAACCAATAAATAAATAAATAAATAAATAAATAAATAAATAAATTAAAAAAAAAACATATTTTAAGTAAATAGAATTAAATCACATTATTGTTTCCCTTTTGTACCCCAACTCCTCCCAGAGATCCCCTTCAATGCCTACAATACCTTTTTGTTGTCAAACTCTTTAAAATTTATAAAATATTATAACAATAAAAATGAGCATTATAAAAGTTGTTTGATATAAAACAACAATTTAACAGTGTTATATAGATGTTTGTCTACAGCAATACTGAAAATACATGTTTTTCTAAATATAAATTTTAAATAACTCCAAACATATTAACTGTATGTTTTAAAATAACATATCACTACTAGTATTTTTTAAATGAACATATATATAAAGTCCTTTTGTTTGTTTGTTTTGTATTTAATAGTGCTTAAAATCTTGGCTCTTACTGAGGTACAAGCCCAAAATAAGAACAATTTTTAGACATTGGAGTTCATTGTAATAAGGCTGTACTTCAATGACCCTCACATCACCAAAGGATTTTACCTCCATCGTAGCTAAGCTGAGAGTTGACGGTTCTGCTGCGCCAAGGAATGAATTGTATATCCTAATTATTCTAACCTTATGGTATCATAACTCCCTGTAGCTGGTTAAAGACATGCTGGTTCACATCTACCACCATCTTGGCCCCCTCCCTCCCTCTCCTGAGATGCTGTTTTTGCAACTCTTAGCTCTCTCTCCCTTTTCCCGGTTCAATCACAGGCTTCCTGCTGCCCTAATGTAATTGGACAGGGAAAATCCTGCAACAGACAAGACTTGAACTTGATGTAAAAGTCTTCATACTGAAAGTTCTCTAACAACAGCAGAGACTATGGCTGAATAGCTATGAGCCTTTTCTGGTTCTGGTGCACACGTGGAATCAGAGGTTAGACCATATTTTTATATGAGAACCACTGCTTTATAGTGCGTGTGTACATGCATGTATGCATGCATGTGTGCAAATATGCTCACTTGTACATGTGGAGACCAGAAATTGATGCTGAACATCTTCCTCTATGACTCTCCATTTTGTCCATTGAGACAGGGTTTGTCACTGATCCTGGAACTCTGATTTGGCTAGACTGCTTGGCCAGCAAGCCTGTAGTGTCCACCTATTTTGCTCCATGCAAAACTGAGGTTACAAACCTTACCACACCTGGATTTTTATCTGGATATTGGGGATATGAACTCAGGATCCTCATGTTTATGCAGCAGACACTTTACCTGCTGAGCCCCCTGCCCCCTAGTCTTGCCATAACAAACGTAGTTGGTTCTATTTCTCAACTCATATATCTTGGGTACTCTTCCTTTAAAATGTCTTATAGCATACTTACTCCATTTGACATGTTTTAGGATAGTCATACATCCAGTTATTTTCTCATATTTTATGGTATATTTGAATATTCTAAAATAATATGATAAACAGACAATACAAAGGTAAAAGAGTGAGCCATTCGGATATTAGAGGGCTAGGATCCTAGCTTCTAGATTCCAGGAGGTAGAGGAAATAACAAACGAAAAATGTAATGGTCACATTTCCAGGAATTGAAGACAGGTGATAAAGGTGGGCTGTGGGAGGTGGTGGGTGGAGTTTAGTAGAACAGGTCCTCAGATTTTCCAGGCCTGATGGCCACTAGGGGAACTGCCATACCAACAGTAACTCATCCTTTACTCAGTGATGTTGTCAATTTAGTTTTTCCACTCTCTAGGGACTACCCTTTACTCACAAACATGAGGGAAACCATAATTAAGCAGTGTCATGGAATCCAAGGGAAGTCAATTGTGTCAACTGTTCCTGAAATGACTTTGATAAACAACAGGCTGTTGGGAAGGTGAGAGTATGCTAGAATGAAAGGCCATTTGAATTAACAATAAAGATGTCATTGGTGACCTTCAAGGGACAGGTTTTGATGAAGCAGTCTGGGTAGAATGCTGAGTGGTTGCTGGTGTTACAAAGGAAGCATGTGGGGAGGAAAAGGATGTCTTGCTTCCTCAGGGTGAGGTGACCTTTCACAGATCACTTGCTGAGGTGAGAATGCTTCTCTCCCTGGGAACTTGTGGCTCAGGCAATCAAGCACTTCCCAGCAGAGCCCCACAAACCCATTTCTCAAGCATCAGACTGCTGATTAAAATATTTCCATCAAAGTCTACCAAATTCTTTGAAAGGCCTCTGAGGTTGCTCATTCAAGGGAATCCTTTTACTCACTGTTTGTTTGTATGAAGGAAGGGAAACATAGATTAATAAATATATTTACTAATAGATAAAAATCCAGAATTCTGAATCTAAAGATCATCTGCACCTATACCCACCCAATCCAGTCACACTTCCACCCACTTATCCATCTATTCATCCATCCATCCATCCATCCATCCATCCATCCATCCATCCATCCATC
>JADRCD010199997.1:54403-71462 GCA_019843815.1 Montemys delectorum
AGTTTCTCTGTCTATCCCTGGCTGTCCTGGAACTCACTCTGTAGACCAGGCTGGCCTCCAACTCAGAAATCCACCTGCCTCTGCCTCCCAAGTGCTGTGATTAAAGGCGCGCGCCACCACCGCCCTCCTTACAACTCTTAAGAACATGCTTTTATTCTAGATATTGTTTTCCAAAATGTAAACTTAGCTGTTTAGACGAGTCTGTAAACCTTGGCAGTTGACAGAGTCATGACAATGGATTCTGACTGGACTTTCTGCTCTGAATCCAACAGGAAACCCTGAGCTACTAAGGTTCTAACCAGAGACTGGAAAACGTCTTTTGGTAAAGGGCCAGGGGGTAAACATTTTTGCTTTGTAGGCACTGTGGTATCAGCCTCTATTACTTCACTCTGTTGCTGTAATGTGAAGAAAACCATAGGTGCTGTGTAAATAGATGGGTGTGGCTATGGTGTAATTAGACTATATTTATAGAAAATGGAGACTAGCTTGCTCTAAAGAACTAAAATGAGCAAACATATACAGTCAACATCACCTCACAGTAGTAGTTGTTTCTGCAAAAGAAAAAAAAATCTACCTTTAGCAATACAGGAAAATACTTTCCTTATGTTCCTGGGTCTGGGGAAAGTAAACAATGAAGAACTGACGGTTTCTTATTTCTGCCAGTATCAGATAGGAGAGAGAAAACTTTCTTGCACTGGGAAGAAGAAATAGGGATAGCGAACTCGTGTGTCAGGATAAGTTTAGGCATGGAGCCAAATACAGTGTTATGGCTTGAGTAGAAACGTTTTCCACGGGCTCACATTTTGAACATTTATCCCGAAGCTGACACTATTCCAGAAAGCTGCTTTAGGAAGCAGAGTCTGGATGGCAGAAGTACATCACTAGACATGGGCCTTTGGAGGTTATATCCTCTCTGGTCCAGGCTGCCGTCTCTGCTTCCTGGCCAGCTACCATGTGACCATCAATCGCCACCGCCATGGACTGAGGTCCTACTACGCCTTTTCTACTCTGAAGGACTGAAGTCTTTTAAAGTCATTAGTGAAATAAGTCTTTCCTCGGTTAAATTGTTTCCGCTGGGTACTTGGATACATTAATGCAAAATTGACAAATGTGTTGGATCTCATTGCTGACTTCAGTACTAGTGGTGTTAGCATGGGTATCTACTTCATTTCCGGGTCTGAAGCTCCATTTCCATAAACAGATTAGAAGCAGTGTTGGCCACCTTTCTAAGCCTGACTCTAGAAGGAAAGAGGAAGAGAAATGAACAGAGGGAAATGACAGCTGCCCAAGTGTGAGACTCACTGGAGAGCTTCTTCATAAAGAGGTGAATTGAAAGAAGCCCTGGGCACCTGATAGGAGCCGTGATTTCCAGGAATAAATTAGATCACAGCATGGTGGTAAGCCCCACGAAAGCAGAGGGGAATCAGTAACAATCTTACTTATTTTTATTGTTAATCTTGGGTGTCGCCTTGATTATATTTGAAATCAACTGAGAGATACGAGGCTTGGAGAGTTCCTAAGGCTATTTGCTGAAAGGACAGATGGAAGGAATAGAACTCTCCCTTAGACTAGGGGCATCTTTGGTAGCTCTGATTAAGGCAGTCCAAGTGGTTAAGTTTTGATTTTTGCCTGCTGGGTTCCTTTATTTTTTTAATTGAAAATATTTTCTTTCATGTAATATATTTTGATGACTCTTTCTCCTCCCCCATCTTTTTCCAGATCCTGTCTATTTTCCACTCTTCAAACTCCATGCCTTTCCCCCACCTTTCTTTCTTAGAAAAAAGACCTGGGAAATAGAAAAGACAAACAAACAAGAATATAACAAACCAAAATACAACAAAAAAGGGAACAAAGAGCATGAGAAATGCGTACACATGAGCACACACACATATACACAATACACACATATACATGTACGCACACACACACACACACACACACACACACACATACACCACTAAAAAACAAAATTGGAAACAATAATATGCAAGCAAAAGGCCAGTAAGAATAAAAGACTCAAACAAAAAAAAATATTTAAATACACATTTGATGAAATTTTGTGTTGGTGATCTACTGCAGGGCACGCGTAGATGCCTTTAGATGAGCTTGGTCCAGTGAGACTCCCTTGGAGAAACTACCTTTTCTGGGTGAAAAGTTATTAATTGATGATATCTTCATGGTTGGGGATGAGAGCTCATGTCTCCTTCCTCATTTCAGTGTTGGGACGCCACTGGGCTTGTGTCTGAGCAGGTTGCGTCAGTCTCAGGGAGTTCATATACATACCAGCTGTATTCTATCTAAAGGCCTTAATTCCTTGGCATCTTTTATCCCCTCTGGTACTAACACCCTTTCTCCTCATTTTCTGTAGTTCCCTGAGCCTGGAGTGGAGGAATTTGATGGAGACATCCCATTTAATGCTGAGTGTTTCAAGCTCTCTCATTCGCTGCATATTATCTTGTTGATCTCTATATTAGTACCCACAGGAGGAAGCTTCTCTGATGATAGCTAAGTATGGGTGGATCTATGAGTATAGCATGATGTCATTAGCCATTGTATTGCTGCATTCCTTTGGCAGAACAGTAGCATTTAGTTTTCCCCTAGGTCTTTGGCCTATGTAACCTCAGGTTCCTGGCCACCCAAGCAGCATTGAGTGTGGGTTCCATCTCATGGAGTGAGCCTTAACTCAAATAAGATATTGCTCGGTTACTCCCACAAGCCTTGTGGCACTACTGTCCCAGCATAGCAGGTCAGGTCACCATTGTAGACAGGTTTTGTAGCTGTGTTAGTGTTTATTCTTCTCCTTTGGTAGTGTGTAGAGTACTCTCCCATACCATGAACACTAGTTGGTAGGTGTGAAGGCTTTAGATAAGCATCAGTTAGATATCTCTATGTTCAGTGAGTTGTGTAGGTTTTGTCTTCAACAATTGTTGTTGCCTTAACATTGTTGAAAGATAACAACAGCTTTGCCAACAATCTAAGTTGCAGGTTCTCATGGGCCCTTTAGCCAAAACCAGATTAGATATAACAAATTTTCAATATTGGAAGCTTTGTTTGGTGACAAGATATGTCTATTGGGGGTCCATCTTCCCCTTTAATTGGCAATTTCATTTAGATCATATAATATGTATATTATAGAAAGCTTCTATTGTGTTAGATTTTATATGACCCCTCAAATTGAATTTAGATTTAGCTTTTCCTCTCCACATCCCCTTCTTTATCCCCATTTTCCCTTCCCCTCTATGCATGATTTTCTCATTTTAGCCCCCCTTCCTCCCACCCAGCCGTAATTATCTATTCTATTTCCCCTTCCTAGGGGAATACATCCCACCCAGTCCCTTACTTTCTATATAACTTCTGTGGTTATATGAATTGAAATTTGCTTATGGAAGACTTAAGAGCTAACAGCCACATATAAATTCATACAGATCATATTTGTCCTTCTGGTTCTGTTACCTCACACAGGATGAATTTTTGTTGTATTTCTATCCATTTACCTGTGAATTTCATCATTTATTTTTTAACAGCTTAGTACTTGGTCCATTATGGAAATGTAGCACATATTTTTTTAATCCATTCATCCATTGACAGACATCTAAGATCTTTTCAATTTATGGATATAATGACCAGACCAGCAGTGATCATGGATGGGCAAGTGTCTCCTTAGCAGGTTGTACAGTCCTTTGGGTATGTGTCAAAGTGTATAGCATAGCTGGATCTTGAGGTAAATCTATTCTCAGCTTCCTGAAGAACTACCACACTGATTTCCATAGTGGCTGTGTGAGTTTGTACTCCCACCAGCAATGGATGAGTGTTCTTTACTCTACATCCTTGTCAGCATGACTTGTCATTTCTTTTATTGTCATTTCTTTTATCTCAACAATTCTGACTGGTATAAGATGGAATTTCAAAGTAGTTTTGATTTGTATTTGCCTGATGACTAAGGATGATGAAAATCTCTGTGTTTGTCAGCCATTTGAGTTTAATCTCTTGAAAACTCTGTATAGTTCTGTATTCTATTTGTCTCTTTCCCTCTTTTTTTAGGGTTTTTTGTTTGTTTGTCTGATTGGTTTTCTGAGACTGGATTTCTCTGTGTAGCCCTGGCTGTCCTGGAATTCAGTCTGTAGACCAGGCTGGCCTCGAACTCACTAAATTTACCTGCCTCTGCCTCCCAAGTGCTGGGATTAAAGGCGTGTGCCACCACTGCCTGGCTGCTTTTTTAGTTCTTTATATATTTGAGATACTAACCCTCTCTAAGATGTATAATTATTAAGAAATATTTTCCCCTTCTATAGCTTGCCGCATTCTCTGAATGACAGTGTCCTTTGCTGTACAGAAACTTTTTGGATTCCTAAGGTTCTATTCATTATTGTTGTTCTTAGTGCCAGTGTTCTGTTCCAAAAGTCTTTTCCTGTGACAATGAGTTCATGACTGTTCTCCATTTTCTCTTCCATCAGACTCATTGTATTTGGTTTTAAGGTCTTTGACTCATTTGGAGTCGAGTTTCATTTCAAGATTGTTTGTTAAATATCAGTTACCCATAAGTACGTGAACTTGTGTCTCGGTCTTCAATTTTATTCCCATTTGATCAACCCATCTGTTTTTATGCCAATATCATATTTGCTGTTTTTATTACTATAGCTCTGTAGTCGAATTTGAGGTTGGGGATGGTGATACCTCTAACAATTCTTTGATTATTCATGAGTTTTAGATAACTTGTGTGTGTGTGTGTGTGTGTGTGTGTGTGTGTGTGTGTGTGTGTGTTTCTCTATGAAACTGAAAATTGTCTTTTCATTTTCTATGAAGAGTTGTGTTGAAATTTTGATATGGATTGTATTGAATCTGTAGATTGCCTTTGGTATAATGGCATTTTCATTATATTAATACTACTGCTTCGTGAGCATGGGAGAGCTTTCTGTTTTCTGGTATCTTCTTCAGTATATTACCGTTTTTGATATACAAGGTTTTCATTTGCTTGATTAGAGTTACCACATGATACTTTTGAGGCATTGGAAATATATTATTTCCCTGATTTATTTCTCAGCCCATTAGTTATCTATATATAGGAAGGAGACTGATTATTTATGCGTTAATTTTGTATCCTGCTACTTTGCTAAAAGTGTTTGTCATCTGTAGAAGTTATCTGGTAGAGTTTTAGTACCATTTATGTGTAAAAATCATATCATCTGCAAATAAAGATACTCTGACCTCCTTCTTTCCTACTTGTATGATTCAGTCCCCTTCAGCTGTCTATTACTTTAACTAAGAGTTCAAGTACTATATTGACTATGTATAAAGACAGTGTAGTTTTGTTCCTGATTTTGGTTAGAAATGCATGCAGTGTCTCTCTGTCAAGGCTGATGTTGTTCTAAAACTTTCAGGTGCGCCATTAAATTACAAATGATCTCTCTCTTTCTCTTTCTCTTTCTTTCTCTTTCTCTGTCTCTGTCTCTCTGTCTCTCTCTGTCTCTCTGTCTCTCTCTCTCTGTCTCTCTGATGGATACTACAGAAACAGGAGACACTCATGTACAGGTAGGCTATGCACACTCTGGTAGAAGGCACCAACCTAGAGGTATCACCATCCCCAACCTCAAATTCGACTACAGGGCTATAGTAATAAAAATAGCAAACCTATTGCATCAACCTAGAACCTCAGTGTACTTATTATGTATGGCATGGGGTGAGGGGGCGGGGGAGTTAGCTAGTCTCTATAGGAGACCTTGTAGAAGTCTCAGTCTGTAAATATCTAGAAAAGGAAGCTGTAGTTGCTTGTTCTTTCATACACTGCTCAATCTTTCCTAAACCTTTGTGCTTGCACACATTTTCAACATTTGCACCCAACTGGATAAAGGCTTTGCCAGTTTCAAACCTGACCTGTATGGGGAATGGTTTACCAATTTCCCAGGAATCTAAGGCATTGGTTCTTGACTTGGCTGTCTTATGTCAACAACACACAACCTACTCAGTACTTTATCTGTTCTTGACACATTCATTCAATGCTTCTTCAGCGCTACATAATGACCTGTACACATGAGCACACGCCATACCCCTTCACACAAAAATGTAATTGGAAAGTTTTTAAAAATCAGAATCATAAAGAGTAAACTAAATGAATCTCTTTCATTGTCTGCCCTATTCTCTCTCAGTCTTTATTTTTTAGTTTGTGTTTGTCAACTTATCTTGTCAATATTTCTCTATGAGTATACAAATATATCAGAACAAAATATATTTTATGTCTTTATTCACTGTATTGTATAAAAGGCTGAAAATTGTATATACTATTCTGAGGGTTTTGTTTTTGTTTTTGTTTTTTGATTTTATGTTTTTGTTTTTTACATAACAGGATAATCCTAACATCTCTGTATCCATGCAGGAAACAACTCCATTAACCTTTTTACATCGACAAAGTATTCATTGGGTAAATAATAATACTTGGAGCCTGTCTAAGCCTTGCCACAGTAAGTCACTATGTGTACAGTCATATAGTGCTGTAGAAATGACTATAAGAAAGATGCCTCAAATAGGAATGTTTCCATAAATTGTTAAAGATTTCCACATTCTCCTCCATTATGCTGAAAAGTTTTCCCTTTATGTTAAACTGGTGTCATCTTAAATTCTAGAGTTCTAATTTTGTTGTGCCATCCAAATATTTTGAGTGTGAAATGTCGTTTACATGATTTTTCTATTTTTTTCCACTTTATTTTATTATTGCCTTAGTTTCTTTCCTGTTATTCTGATAAAATACTAAACAAAAGCAACTCAAAGGAGACAGGGCTTATTTTGTGAAAGGGCACCCACCAGAATTGACCATGCAGACAGTTTAGATCCAATTGAAAGTCTTTACTCCGACTGACTGGGGCTATACTCAGATATTTGGGACCCAAGTGTAGTGCCAAGTGTTTAAGGTGAGGAGTTTTTAAAGGCAAAAAGCACATCCTAATATTTTTCTCAGCAGTTGTGGCAGGGGTAGGGGTTGTGCAAGCAAACAGCTTAACAGATGCTAAGATAAGCAGTTATTTAGAGGGGGAGGGTTGCACAAGGAGGCACTAAAATTCTAACCCGTCCCGCAGGTTTTGGTTATTCCGTGTGCTCAGGAGGAACCTTAGCCTGTAAGGGAGAATGGGCAAGAAGGGAAGCCAAGGCTAAGCAAGAACTTTTGTCAAAGCCTGTTTAATGAAGGCCAGAGGCCAGAATATATACATACAGAAAAAAAGGGGAATAGGGGAGGTCTGAATAAGGCTTAGGATGAGGTAGATGAAAGGAAACATCTTGTCAAGATGCTGCTAACAAACTTAGGGCATCTCGGGGCTCTGTTCTCAGGAAACTGTTTCTGTGGGGATGAGTTCAGGCATCTCCAGCAGGGCAAGAGTTCTCACAGTCCCAGAGAGGAGAGTGCTGGAATTATCACCTTCTCAGGAAGGGAAGTGCTTGCTTGACACTTTCCCAAGGAGGAGAGTCTCCTGGCACCAAATGTCTCTGCTGGGGCAAATGTCAGTAATTAATTTCTCAGGGTGAAACATGAACATTTGCCCTTATTGGCTATTTTGGCTCCCAACATATAATAGAACTTAAGTGGTTAACAGGAGGGTTCATCCATGCTGGCAGGTTAACAGAAGCGGAGTTAGCTGGGCATCTTAACCTCAGGTTGCTAGAATAGAGTTGGTAATTTTCCATGGAATTCTCCAATTCCATGGAGACCAAATTTTAGTTAAATAGCTTAAAATGGCCTGAGCTGGAATAAAAGATGGAAGATCCTTTGCATTGTCTTGCTCTGACACAGTTTCAGCTCACAGTTATAACAGACAAGTCCAGACAGCAGGAGCTTGATGCAGCTGGTTGCCACAGGCTGGCCAGTCTGGGCCTCCCTCAACCCATGGGGGAAACAGGGTTCTAGTTATGTTGACAAGGTGTTGGCAAAGAAATGACAAACAGAAACAACACAAGGGAGTGTGGTATCTGAGTGTAATTGTACAAAGTAAAAAATCAAGCTTATATAGTATACAGAAACAGGGAAAATAACAGATGTCACCTAGGCAGGAGATGGCCACATCAAGGTCAGTGAGAACAGGTAGCCAGGTGCAAAGTGGAGGAGCAGTAGTGTCCTTCTTTCTGGGCTATTTTGGTAGCCTCAAGATAAATTTTCTGGGTCTGTCTGAGGCAAGCAGCTGAAGGTCATATTCTAGCAGTCCTTGGCTGTAACATAGATAATCAGTGACAGAAGCCCTACAACTTCTCTCTGGTATGTAAAGCAATTCTGCCTTGTGTGGGACTGCTCTGATAATTAGTGCCTAACTGATATCTCTAATTCTGGAGACATCCTGTCTGGTAAGACAGCTTCTTTGTAAAAATTCCAAGCTAATTATAGCTAGGAAATCAATTAGGATCATTGAAACACTGTGGAAGCCAGGAAATAAAGTTTAATCTGAGTTTTAGCTAATAATGAAATATTTCTTAAGGCACCTTTATGCCTGAATAAAGAAAGCATGCAGATCTCTCTACAGACTTTAGCAGAGACCAATCTGGAATACATCAGAGCTAGGAGATGTCAGCCACTGAATACCCCAGGAGACTGGCTCTCTGTGAAGCATATGCCTCAGGTCCGTGATCAGGTTTTCAAGCCTGACACGCAGACATTACTGAAGTAGACAAGTGCTGTGTGACAATTCTCCCTTCCTTAATAATTTTTAGATGAAGTTGGCCACATCACACCAATGGGCAGGAAACACAGAGCAATGAACACGAGTGCTCAAATCACTGTTTCCTTTTTGTGTAGACCAGGACCAAAGTCCAGGGTATGGTGCTGCCCATCTTTAGCATTGATATTCCCACCTCAATTAACTTAACATAATAGTTCATAGACATTCCTAGAGTCTAAGTAATTCCCCACAGGTGTGCCTGGAGGCTTGTCTCCTCATTGATTCAAGATTCTAGCAAAAGTATAACCATCACTAACCTTCATACTCACTCACTTTGTATAGGACGTATTTTCCATGTTCACGGACTTACTTAAAAAAAGTAGTCCATAGAAGCCCCTTTTCTACTCTGAAGTTATTGAGAAACTCATCTATAGTTTTCTTTATAATTTTTATTTATTTTCAATTTTAAGAATTTGACATAGTTTAAGATTTATCTTTATAGTTTGTTTTCTTCAATCAGCCAGTTATCCCTTTAACTAATATGTGTTTTCACTTTGTTGTTATTAAAATTGGTTGTTATCATATAAGAAATTTCTCAATGGATTCACATCTTAAAATTTTTTTTATCTTATTTCACTAATCTTTCTATTTATGCAGCAATATCAGTTTAATTTATTATGTTTTCTGGCACATTTTTAATTGTTATGTTGGCTTTCCTCATATTCCTTTTAGTTTTACTAGTTACTGACATTTATTTATATTTTCACACAAAATAATATCTAGATTTTTTTAATTGGGATAATTGTACATTTAAAGATAACTTATGGTACGTTATTGGATAAATGGACAAGAAAAATGTAAGAGAAATAAATAATTATGATATAAAATATGTAGAATCATTATTTTTACACATGGTACAATATGTATGAGCACTGAGGTATATATGCTAAGTGAAATAAGTCGGTCACAAAATAGCAAATACTTTATTGTACCATCTATGAAGTCTATCAAAGCTAGTCCTGAAATACAACAATATGATAACTGCAGAAGCTGGGGCCAGGGAGAAGAAGGTGAAGTTATAGTTTAATGAGTAGAGAAGTTTCAGTTTTACAAAAATCAAAGGGTCCTAGAGACAGTTGGTGGTAATGGCTACATATATTCAATTCTATTGTTATATTCTTCAGGAGTTCATAAGTTTTTTCCTTATACACATGCTGGTTCTAAGCATTAGGATACAGCTATTCTGGGAGAGCCATCATTTAGGAATATGAATGAAAAACTGTGATAAATGAGCAGCATAGAGTAACACAAGCTGTTAGAGGATACATACAGGCTGGGCACATGTGATGAGCTATGTGGTAAGGCTAAGAAATGGTTACCTCCTTGTGTCTGGGACCTGTGTAGCAATGGTCAGGTTGTTGATCGTGAGATGGGAAGACTAGCCTAGAGGAGTCATATGTTTATTAGCAGAGGGAAGAAGTAGATTCAACAGTCAGTAGTAGGAGTCAGGGCCAGGACATGGTGGGAAATTCTTACACACAGTTCCATTGACCAGTTATGTAACGGGAACAAGAAAAAGCAAACTGGACCATACTTGAATCAAGAAATGATATTTCCTTCCTCCTGCAATCCCATTCAATAGTCTTTATTTATAGAGCATCATATTGTGCTTGTTGTGACAGGGAAATGCTGTTGAGGTCACAAGTGGAGTGCATCTGTCTTAGTCAGGGTTTCTATTGCTACAAGGAAACACCATAACTAAAAAGCAAGTCAGGGAGAAAAGGGTTTATTTAGTTTACACTTCCATATCATTGTTTATCATTAAAGAAAGTCAGAATAGAAACTCAAACAGGGTAGGAACTTGAAGGCAGGAGCTGATATAGAGGGCATGGAGGGGTGCTGCTTACTGGATTGCTCTGTACTTGCTCAGTCTGCTTTCTTGTAGAACCCAGGATCACCAGCCCAGAGATGGGACCACCCACAATGGGCTGGGCTCTCTCCCGTTACTCACTAATTCAGAAAATACTCTACCAGATTGCCAATAGCCCTATCTTATAGAAGTATATATATTTTTTGATATTCCTTTCTCTCAGATGACATTAGCTTGTGCCAAGTTGACATAAAATGATCCAGAACAGCAACTATCGAAAGAATTCGAAACTGAGAAGCAATTCTTTAAAAAAGTAAGCAAGCAAGCAAGCAAGCAAGCAAATAAGCAAAACAATCCTGGCAGTTATATTAGAACGAACAAAATAAAAAATGTATTTCAAAGCTCTATTTCTAGTTGGCTCTTACGTTTTATACTTTCCCAGTTAAGAGATTATTATTGTGTCATAAATGAATAGATAAATTATCACATAGGGAGTCCAGTGGAACCTTGACGTCAGACAAAGATTCTTCTCCTGGACAAGGTGGGACATACTGCTCTAGATGCTTCTAATTCCAGTTTTATCACACTTGAACACAATGTGCTGTGTTCCCTTTTATCTCCCATGGCTTCTCTCATCCACCTCCCATTCCTACTGACTCCCTTTGTATTCCCAACTGGCCTCTTCTACCCCCAGGCCCCCTTTCCTTTTTATTTACAGGTCCCATTTAGGTATTCACAGCTGCTGAGCATCTGTGTTTGTACCCATCATGTCTTAAACAGGTGACAGCAGACCTTCCCATCCATCAACTCCTTCAATGCCCTTGTATTCCCCCTTCGGTGATGTTTGCTAGACACCAAAGCAGGGTTACATAGATGTCCTGTTTGGAACTCAACACTCAACAGTCATTTAGTCTCATCATTTTAATCACTTATGGATCCCTGGTTTAATCATTGCCCACTGCCGACTCAAGGCTGAGAGTTGCACTGTAAGACCCTGTCGAGCCTTAGCTTACTGGAGACCCCCTTGAGTGAATCACATGGAACCTGATCGATGTAAAGAGCATGAGGATTTTTATTCCAGTGCACTGAGGCTGTCCCAGACCCTAAGGAAAGGTGGTGACCCCATACAGCTTGTTCACTGAGCTTTTCTACAATTTTCAGGGCAGCAGCCATTAGACACAATGTGATTGGTAGAACAGTGTGACTTTTTAAACTGATTGGTCTTTAGGGAATGAGGTGGCAAGGACTTCCCTTGTCTGAAGGTGGGCAGAGGTCCACTCTGCGGAATGTGTCCCCACCCGCAGGCTGTTTCTCACCCTGTGGTCTTAGCCCTTCCCTTCGGAAGAGTTCCTTTTCCTAAAGTTCCTGAGCTTATCTTATTAAGGAAATTCCTGGCCTCCTGGTGTTTTTCTTAGATGTCCCTGTTTACTCGGATCTTACAGCACTAGTCTATGTGTATAAAGATAAATGGCTATGAGGCAGTTTAATCCATTTGATACAACATCAATAATAAATTTCCCATAGGGCCCGGGACCATCCTCACCTTAGGCTTTTGATCAATTCTTAGTGCCAGGCAGGTATTCCCTTCCATGAAGAAGGCCTCAAATCTAATACAGAAGTTCTTTTCCAGAACATTTGTACTCCTATTGCAACAGTAAACACATCTTTCCTGTCAGTTTAGTATTATAACACAAAGGGTCTATGACTGGATGTGGTCATTGGAGATGTCTTTCCTGCTACCATCTGCAAAGTACCTTCTAGAACTATGAATGTTAGCCAGCAGGTAGGAAAGTTACAGCTTAGCTTTAGGTTAGTTTCTTTGTGACCTGTACCCAGAATACATAATGTCTTCATCAAATAAGAAGTTGCTGTTTAGTTTTTCTTGGCAACCAAGAGCTTGACAATAGCAACAGCCTGTACTGTTTGGGGAGCCTCTGTGGGTTCTCTGGCCACCAGCTCATGGGGAGGTTTCCTTCACTTTGCACTGGAATTCAACTTTGAAAACTGCAACTTTCTGAGAATAATGTTGACAACCCATAATTCGGTTCAGTCTCCACTGATTCAGGGATTCAGGGGGACAGTTAAAAACATTTCTGTTATGTTCTCTTGTAAAATCGTCATTTCCTATATGGCTCGTTTATACATTCTTAGTTTTAGCTGACCTTCCTCCCACCTTCTTTCTACCCTCCATATCTATCTCAGATTTCCTCCTTTAGCGGTCCCCCAATCCACTTTCATAGTCTGTGTTTTACCATTCCCTTCTTAAGCCCTCTTCCTCTTCCCTGACATTTATTATGATTCCTTTCTTGCTACCTGGCCTCTGCTGACATTTCATCCCAACTTAAAATATAGCAATATAAAAATTTGAGTTTAATATCTGTATGTAAGAGAGAATATACAGTGTTTGCCTTTCTGGGCTTGGTTTACCTCACTCAGTGCAATTTCTTCTAGTTCTTTAGTGTTGAATAAAATTCCAATGTGTGAATGTACACATTACCATCAGTTGCTGGACATTTGGGCTGATCCTATGTTCTAGCTACTGTGAAGAGGGTAAGAGTGAACGTGGCAGTACGGTATCAGTATCATAGGCTACAGAGTCCTTTGTGTGTACGCACAGAAGTGGTCTACCTACTCATATGGCAGATCTGTTTTTAGCTTTGTGAGAAACTTCCACATTGGTTTCTGTAGTGACTGTGTCAGTTTACACTCCTACCACATCCTTGCCAGTATTTGTTGTTGTTTTCTTAGTAAAGAGCATTCTTACTGGGGTGTGATGGAATTAGCATAAGTAAAAACCATTTTCAATAGGACCACAGTTACTCAGAAAATAAGGTCCACAACTGACAAAAGAGATCTCATAAAATCAAAGAGCTTTTTAATAGCAAAGAAGCAACTTGCAATCAGTTAATTCTCTCTTCAAGAGTCATAAACCTGCTAGCAAAACCCCCAATATCAGCCATGAGAAGCCTTATTTGAAGTTTTAAGCTAAGGCTGTCTTAGAAAATGCCCCAAACACACAGTCTATTGCCATTGAATTTAGTTACTTCCCAGAGGTGGAAGGTAAGTCCTTATTGCTGATACCATACACAAAAGAAACAAGGCCCAGAGGTCAGACATCTAGAACTGACTTGAATGCCCCCTAAGGACTAACTTTCATGGTACCATATAATACTATGAAAGCTTCCAAAGGAGAGAGGGAATGTACAGTCCCGCCTACCTATGAACCACATATGCCTATGAACCACATCAAGGACCAGCGTGGCACAGTACCCTTACACGTGTATTAGTGGCACACATCCTTTAGCAGTGGCTTACAATTCTCTAATTGGACTTAAGACCCACTCTACAAAAAGAATACCATAGCTGGTACTAGAAACCTAGCTAACTAATCAATGCTAGTGAAATCATTTTTACTGGAGGAATTTTCAACCACTAGTTTACTAAACTAACAAAACCTCTATCAATAATCTATAAACCTAAATCTTATAAACTTATATAAGAACAAATCCCCACAGATAAGCGTACTCTTCACCCTCACCAAAGAAACTTCTCTTTGCAACAGATGGTGACCAATCAATCCACAGAGAGTTATGGAGCCCGGTCTCAGTGAATACATCTACAAACCCCTCGAATACCCAAGGGTCAAGGAACATCATGGAAGGAAGGGGAATTGTGAAAGCACTCTAAGTCAGAGGGCTTTGCTGTGAGAGTGTGTTCCCTAATTGTATCAGAAGCTACACAGGTAAAGCCCAACCAATATACACTAACCTAAGTGTGAGCTGAGCAAAGAGGACAGCAGCAAACATTCCAAACTGAAGAGGAAAATCCCACAAGGCCTCAGTCCTACACAAACAACTATGGACAACTGAGTATTTCTGGGACCAAGAGGGGTGGCCCTTCTCAGAGAAGAGCACACTAGTTAGCTGTTCAGTGCCAAATGGTCAGCCCTGAAAAACATATGTTCACATGTACAACAGGCATTATATGGACTAAACAGGTTATCTTTGGAAGTATATAAGTATATTTAAATACATGTATGCAAGCAGTAACAAAATAAAAAGAATAGGAGTAAACATTTGACAGCTATGTATCTGAAAGGTTTAATATCTGTATATTATATATATAATATAGAGATATTTTATGTAAATGTATGCATATAACACATTGTATACTATATTATATATTTTATATATATTAAATTTATTTATTATACTTATTTATATAGTAAATATATTTGTATAAATACATATATTTATATTATATACATTATCTGTAGAGAATATAAAAAAGAACTAAAGAAACGCTCAACACCAAGAAAACAAATGCCCTAATTAAAAATGGGCCTTGGAATTGAACAGAGAGTTTTCAGAAGAAAAAATACAAATGAATAATGAACATTTTAAAAGGTGTTCAACATCCCCAATTATCACAGAAATGCAAATCAAAACTACTTTGAGACTCCATCTCATCCCAGTAAAAATGTTTTTTATGAAGCTTGCATTTCTGAATTCCAGGCAATCTCTACCTGCTGGCTTGACCCGAAAGCAGCCTCCCTTGAGCTAGCAAGTTTTTGTAATTTCTGTGCTTTTCCCTCTAGTGTCAAACATTTGCATACGTAATGGTGGTAAGTCTGGGTCCCTTGAGCACCATGTGGCCTTCTGAGTCTCAGAATGCAATCTGTCTCTTCTGACACCTGGTCTTTCCTCAAACTATCTGTTCCTTTGCTTAGAAAGTAGCTTGGCTTTTTGCTTCTCTTGGCAGCCGAGATGATGGAGTAAATGAGTGAGTGAGCCAGCGATGCATAACAGCATTCTGGAAAGCTCCGGGAATTACCATGAAGAATGCACAGAGAACTAGTATAGACCTGCCGCAACAGCATACATTGTATTGGCTAATATTATGAATTTAAATAAGATCTTTTGAATCTCAGATCTAATTTTCCTATCTTTTTAAAATAAATGTATTTTTTTTTTTTTTACTTTTATAACCAAGCTTGGTGGTAACTAGTTTAAAGATCCAGTACAGTGATATTTACATTTCTATGTTGTACATGACTCACTTGCAAACCCATGCCTTAACGTAAGAGTCATGGGGACATGCAGTCCCAATGCTCTGTCACCTGGTCTGGAAGAGAAAAGTCATCTTCCCTGGCATCTGCGACCTCTCATCTCAATGACTTTTTTTTTTTTTTTTTTTTTTTTTTTGTGCTTCTAGAAAAACAGAGTCATGGAGAGAGGAGACTAATGAGGAGAGTAAAGGACAAAAATTAGTCTTAACTTCCAATGAAGCAAGTAGGTCAGCTGCCGTGTGAGTCTGCTTACTCAGAAGCCTGACATTTCACCTCGAGCTCAATGTTGCAGTGCAAGAAAAGAGAGGAGCACATGTCTGAGATACACATTGTGAAACCTGCGCTGATGATGTGAGACTCTACTATGGTCAGACGGTATGGCAACATAAGTCAGTCCAACTTTTGGCTGACACAAACAAGGAGTTATGCTCAAGTGCGCTGGAGCTTTCCCATGAGCCCCCCCCCCCCCCCCCCCTTTTTTGGTTTTAATAAGGCTCCCTCTCTCAAGAAGGGTTAACGGTAAACCATTTTTTGCTAATTTAAAACTAGGAAACAAATGGAAACCTTGAGGTTTTTCCCCACAACATGGCTCCTGCTAATATCAAGATTGCCAGAGAGGCTTAGGGGATGGGACCATGGCTGTGAGAAGGAATTGAAAAAGTATTTTGAGGTGGGGAAGTATTTTAACAAGTGGATAATCTCTGTGGTTGTGCAGCCAAAGAAACCAGGGCAGTGACTTCAAGGTAGAAGTCCTAGAAACTTCCTAGTCAAGTCTCTTTATAAAACAGAAGAAGAAAGCGAGGTGATGAAATAACATGGGGACTTGCCTAAAAAGTATGCCTACTGCATACTACACTGAAGGCCGCTGACTTTCCCAAGGGCGCCTGAACTGTCTGCATGTATTTCATGTTTGTTCGTTTGCTGCTAGGAGTCCTAAAAAGTTATAGATGCTGGGGTGTATGTGTGTGGAGCTTTCCTCTTGCAATCTCAGCCATGACACTCTGTTCTCTTAACGAAAATTGCTTTACAGCTCTTCTCTTTCCTTCCATCAACTTTACACAGCTTACTTACAGGGCCAATCACAGCCCACCATAATTTTAACCTAACATCTCACTTCAAAACAGAGAAGCTAATGGTACTAATCTCATTGGATCTACATAAGGAACACTTTATGGTCATGTCTCAAAGTATTCAGAATAGAGCCCACGGTACAAGTTTTGTTGAAACTTTTAGCTGTTTTAGAGACGTTGGTATAAAGGGAGAAAAAAACCACTGCTTTCTAAAATTTTTATGATGTCCAAGAATACCTGTTCTTCTATCTGCTGGCAAAGGTATGCTTTGAGGTCCTGACATTAATTATGTTCTCAGGAACTTCATAGTAAGCTCCCAAAATGGATATAGGATGCTATGAGCAAGGATCTAAAAAAAGAAAAGAGCAATGAGTCACAGAGGCACGTGTTGAGTAATGAGTTAACAATGGTGGCTTAG
>JADRCD010199998.1:4358-32969 GCA_019843815.1 Montemys delectorum
AAGGTCATTGAAGTATAGCCTTATTACAATGAAATCCAATGTCTAAAGATTGTTCTTATTTTGGGCTTGTACCACAGTAAGAGCCAAGATTTTAAACTCTACTAAATACAAAACAAACAAAAAGACTTTATATATTTATGTTCATTTAGGAAAATACCAGTAGTGATGTATTATTTTGAAGTATAGAGTTAATATGTTTGGAGTTATTTAAAATTTATATTGAGAACAATGTATTTTCACTATTGCTGTCGATGAGCATCTACATAAGACTGTTAAATTGATTGCTGTTTTATATCAAACAACTTTTATAATACTTATTTGTATTGTAATATTTTATAAATTTTAAGGAATATGACAAAAAAGATATTGTAGGTATTGAAGGGGGTCTCTGGGATGAGTGGGGGTACAAAAGGGAAACAAGAATATGATTTAATTCTATTTACTTAAAATATGTTTTTAAATGTTAACAAATTCAGATAAATTGAAATCTTGTAACTTTTCTCATCATAATCCAATAAAAGTTTAAAAAAAAAAAGAAAAGAAAGGGTATGGCCTCCTTTTCAGAAACAGTCTGTGGAATGCTTCATATTGTAGTTCAATATAAATACAGAAACCTGGAGGTAACTTGTTACACGCTACAGACTCACAGACAGCGTCATTGTTTCTTCCTTAGTAGAACAAGATAGCTTATGTGTGATCCCAAAGGCAAAAACAGACCATCCAGAAGGTATTTTTTTCTAAACATGTTGAAAAGCTAAGCTATTCAGGGATGAAACCCTACAAATTTGAATATTCACGGTCAAATCATTTATAATGCTGCATTAAAACAAAATTTAAAGTAACATTTTTTAAGCCTTAAGGGTTTTATCCAAGAAAAAAAAAGAGTCTTCATGTAATTACTGTTCATGTAATGAACACATTTCTGGGATGAATCGCTCACATCGATAACAGTAATTACATTCGTTGAGAAACAGCAATGTAGCTCATGGGATTTACATGAAGTGCACTATTATATCCTATTTAAAAATACCAAAGATAGTGATTTCCCTGGAACATAATAGAATCAAGACCCAAATAGCATGAGGAAGTTGGTGTAATTACTAATTTGTTATGTTCACTCAACTGAGACAAGGAATATTTCAGATTGTTGAAGATTTCTTAGTCTACAGAAGAGATAAGCTTTGTGATGAGTAAGTTGGTAAATATTAACATCCCTAATGCAGATGAGCATCTGTCAACTCACTAAGTGCCCAAATACAACATATCTGCATAAAGGGTAGATGTGCTTTCAACTCTTGAGCTGGAACATGGATCTTTCCCAATTCCAGAGCTTTGGCCACCTTCATGCTCAGCTCTTCAGATTCTTGTTGGTTGGTGCTTACACTGTGGACTCTCTATGACTTTTTACCTTTACATTTAGATTATAGATATACAAGATTTTTTATGAGCTTACAACTTACAAAGAACCAATGGTGGAGTTTGCCTTTTATAGACACATGAGCTTCTTCCTTGAAAAATGTCTCCTTATTCCCACATTGACCTGTAGGTCCTGTTTCTCTAGAGAATGTTAGCTAACACATATGCCCTAGGTTCAGTAGCCCCAGAAATCTATACAGTTCTCAAGTCCCATCTAAGAGGAGTCAATACCCTTTACCTTTGTCTATGTATCTATATAGCTGTCTTGCCTTTTACATCAACACACTCAGAGACCTGATACATTTGGTACCACATGACATGTGTTGGTCTTTATTATCCTATTAGCTTTATATTAGTAATTCATGGGTGTAGCATTGTCTTTGCTACAGGTCATTTAGGACATTCTAGCCAACACAGCTACATCTGAGTTTAGACTAAATGCATGTGGCAAATAATTCTTTGCATCATTACTAGTGATAGCTTTTCACCTTGCAGTCTCTTCTCATCCACATCCAACTTATGTTGGCACCCAGGTGGGTTCCTGTGTGCCAGGATCTGGGGCACAGATTCTGAGTGATTTTCTTATAATAACTGAGGTTCATTTTAAATAAAATCTTGTTCCTTGATAGTTTAATATGTGCATACAATAAATATTGTTTTCTCTGCACCCCCCTCCAGCTCCCTTAAATCCTCTAAGATCTACTCACATTTCTAAACCATCCCCAACTTTGATGGACTAGAACCATGTAATATGCATGCAATATGGTGCAGTTACCAGAGGCTATACCCTTTTATAAAATTGACTCTTTTTCTAGCAGCCACCCACTGTCATAATCTACTAGGGAAGGATGCTATCAATCATCCCCATCACTTTCTATGCTAGAATGTTCATGGGCTTTCTCCTGAACATATAATCACAGCTGTTATGATTTCATGAGTATACTAACCATGTCATATCACACAGACACTGCTTTATTTTCCTCAAGTTCTCTACAGTCTCTGGTTCTTACACCCTAACTACCCCTACTTTCTTGATATTCTCTGGGCCTCAGGACAAGAGTGTGATATAGATGTTCCATTTGTGGCTGAATGTGGCCACAATCATTTATTCTCTGAACTTGGACAAACTGTGAGTTTCTCTATAAACTGTTGCTCAAATTCACAAAAACTCCTTTCTGAAGAGGACTGATAGCTAAAGAAATATGAAGATAAAGTTATACATCTTTAGATGAAAGTTTGATACTATATCCACTTAACATAAGCTAATAGTATGAACTTCATCCTTGATCCCTATGAACTTCTCAACCATGGGTTCTTGGTCATATTTACAGTAGCAGGCAGGTGGTTCCTTCTTCGAAGCAGGCCTTAAATGTAATCAGAAAAGAAGTTGGTTGACCTCATAAAAGTCATGCCACTATTGTTCCCATGGGACTATCTGAAGAAAACAAGAATGTTGGGATGAGACTTTTAAGTGGGGGAAGTGACTGGGAGGGTATATCACAAAAAAAGTGTGAGAATAGGGATAACTGACACTAAAGGTATTCGAAAAAGTCACATGGAAACTTAACAGTTTCATGCTCTACACAAACATGCACACACACACACATACACACACACACACATACACACACACACACAATCACACACACAAACACAGTGAATTTAAGTTACCATAAACAGGGGATACTATCCCTCTCAGAAATCACGTTACCTTTTAAATTTCTAGTGTCAGATATGGGATATCTCCCATCAAGATATTAATTGGGAGAATCACAGATGTTCCTAAAGCAATATGTGCACTTGCTATTGCTCTTCTAGTTTCCCACTAGAAACTGATGATAAGAAGTTTCTGGCTGGCTGGCCAGATGCTATAACACTGAAAATGGCTTTAGGAGGAGAAAAGTCATCAATTATTTAGCTGTGAATGCTGTGAGCTAGACTACATGATGTTTTAAGCTTGGTCCTCTTTTATTGATTTAGATTTGCTTAATCTCAAAAGTTTTTGCAAGATAAAGACTTCCAGGCAGTTTCCTCTATGCCTTACCTACTGGAAGGTAAAAGCTAGAGGTAGGCCTGGCTCAGGTACCTACTTTTTCTTTGCTAATTCTGATCCCATTCTCTGATCTTTTTTAACACATGAAGTCCATTTTTACTCAACATATTCTAATGTCTTCTATTTTGGACTAGAGACATTTTCTTCACATCCTATAGCTCTGTTCTATGTTTTTCATCCTTCAGTCCCACGCACTTTCTTCTATTCTTTTCAGTTCTAGTGGCTTTCTTCCACACTCCGGAACTTTCCCTTTACTTTCTCCTCCATGATTCTTCTCCCTCTTTCTCACTGATGTTTACTAAAAATAAATAATTGAAGATGGAAAGATTTTAATCATGACTATGCCCCTTTCTACCTTTATTATTTCACAATATTTTAAGACCTGGTTATTGAGTCATTCAGGTATGTAAATATTTTAATTATTATCCTCATCTTCACAAAAGATTATTAATTTCAGGAAGGCCTGAATTTTGTCTGCTCTGACTCAGTACCTCAAATGATAACTGATGTGTTGAAGGATCATTGAAAAAATGAGTGACCAACATGGTGGACAAGATAAGAAATTAAAACACAGCAGGATATCCTCTCAGATTCTGTAGGTTGTACTGATACTGAACCATTTAAATAAGGATTTATGATCATTTTTGAATTGTAATCTTAACATGTGTACTGGCTAGTTTTGTGTGTCAACTTGACACAGGCTGGAGTTATCACAGAGAAGTGAGCTTCAGTTGGAGAAATGCCTCTATGAGATCCGGCTGTGGGGCATTTTCTCAATTAGTGATCAAAGGGGTAGTGCCATCCCTGGGCTGGAAGTCTTGAGTTCTATAAGAGAACAGGCTGAGCAAGCCAGGAGAAAGGAAACCAGCAAGGAACCCCTCTCCATGGCCTCTGCATCAGCTCCTGCTTCCTGACCTGCTTGAGTTCCAGTCCTGACTTCCTCTAGTGATCAACAGCCATGTGGAAGTAAGCTCAATAAACCCTTTCCTCCCCAACTTGCTTCTTGGTTATGATGTTTGTACAAGAATAGAAACCCTGACTAACACAAATTGGTACCAGAAGTGGGCTATTCCAGTGACAACCTGATCATGTTTTGGGGAGGATTGTGGAAGGACTTTGAAACTTTGAGCTAGAAAAGGAGTCACTGGCTGTTAAGAACTATGTGGGATATTCTGTAGGAGCTTAGAAGATCATATTGAGAACAGTGCAGAGGATGGAGACCTGGCTTGTAAAATTTCAGAGGGAAGATTAAAGACTCTTATCAGGGCCATGTTGTTTTGATTGTGAAGATTCTGTGGTTCTGGTTAGCTGGGGCTGAAGTATCAGCTGTGGTTAACAAGATACCAGAACTACTAAAGAGAGAACTTTGCATTACTGGGACTATTGATGCTGGTTAGCTGGAGCTAAGAAATTAGCAGTGATTAAGAAGAGACCAGCATCATTGAGGTAACATCTTCTGGGAAGTGTTTTCTGAGAGCACAAAGAGGCTGTGTTCCAGAGCTAGCCAAGGTTGTACCTTGTGCTGCAGCAGGACTTGGTAATGTGTAAGAGTCACTCAGGTGGTACTGGTTTTAACAGCATGAAGGGGTCATGAGGAGGAGCTGAGGCTCGGCACAGTGAGAGGCCATGGAAGGCTATTGGTGAAGGTGCAGCTTCAGTTTGCAATTCATGGCCCAGGACTGAAGGTGTCATGCAAAGGAGTTGAGACTTGGCACCATGAAGAGAGTCTATGAGAGGCTATTGGTAAAGCCTAGTTACAGCAGTGTTTTGGGAATGCGAGTACCGTACAATGACCACCAAGGACAGCAGCAGCAATGGAGTACAGGCATGTGCAGCCCAGAAGACAAGATGTATGCTACAAAGGGCAGAGCTGGAAAAGTGACCAAAGCCCTTAGAGGAGCCCAGAAGATCATGAGTTAGATCCCAGACATTGGTTTTGCTTTTGATTGTGACTGTGCCCTGATATTTTTCCCTCTTGAAGGAAGAATGTATTTTAGTGATGCCCACAGTTAAGAGACTTTGAATTTTAAAAGATATTGGACATTTTAAATTGATTGAACTTTTAATATGTAAAGACTATGGGACTTTAGATCTTGGAGATGAATAAGAACATAAGGGTTGAGGCTTAATAGTGATGTGTTTATGTGTCAAGTTGACAAGGGGTCAATTGTACTGGCTGGTTTTGTGTGTCAACTTGACACAGGCTGGAGTTATCACAGAGAAGGAGCTTCAGTTGAGGAAATGCCTCCATGAGACCCAGCTGTGAGGCATTTTCTCAATTAGTAATCAGAGGGATAGTGCCATCCCTGGGCTGGAAGTCTTGAGTTCTATAAGAGAACAGGCTGAGCAAGCCAGGAGAAAGTAAGCCAGCAAGGAACATCTCTCCATGGCCTCTACATCAGCTCCTGCTTCCTGACCTGCTTGAATTCCAGTCCTGACTTCCTCTAGTGATCAACAGCCATGTGGAAGTAAGCTCAATAAACCCTTTCCTCCCCAACTTGCTTCTTGGTCATTATGTTTGTACAAGAATAGAAACCCTGACTAAGACAACATGTTTGTATATATTATTCTAAAATGACTTTGTATAAAAAAAACTTTCACCTTACTTTGTTGATCAAAAAAGAGACATACAATTCCCGGTGTGTATTGTTTTTCTGATGCTAACATATCATGACTATTAAGTAGCTTAAGAAAGAATTTATATTAGTTGATAGTGCTAAGAGAATAGAATCCATAATGGCAAGAAAAGCTCAGCATGGTAACAGGAACAGAAAGCTGACTGCTTACATTTTATCTACACACAGGAAGAAGAGAGCAAGCAGGAAGTGGTGCAAGGTTCAGCCTCCTAAAAGCTCTGAATACTCCCCCCCACCCACATACACAGTGCCACCCACTGAGGACCAAGTATCCAGATACATATGCCTATAGGGAACATTTCCCATTCATAAAATGGTACCTTGTCTTAAGAAAATGTGCTATCCTAGGGGAAAAGCCATCCAAAAATCAAAAGTATCAGAAATGTGAATTTAGAAGTATGGTGCAGCTAATAGCTCTGAAATCACAGAGTCAAGATTTCAAATCTTAGCAGCTCTGCCTATTAGTTTGAGTTGAAGAATTTATTCACACTCTTTGATTCTTAAGAGTTCCATCAATAAAAGTGCTACAGCGGCAGTTCATGTGGCACCAGTGGAATAACGTGGGTCAACTGAAAGTGTTCACCAATGAACGGGTGGCATCCTTCACAACAATAATGTTAGTACAGTCCCAATACTTCTGGTTTCATATAAGAAATACAAAAACTTCTGGAAATATTAGTTAATAGGACAATTTAAACTGACCTATACCCCATTAAGCAGCAACACATAATCCCACTTGGCAGGAGGCTCCTTGATAATCTTTATTAATCATAAATATTATTATTCATAAATATTCATGAACTCTATCAAGACTCTGTCTGGGTTTGATGGAGAAGTGCTGCTCCTGGTGTCTGGGATACATGGCACAACTGTAACCATTAAAAGAATGTCAATGCAGAGCAAGTGCCAAGGATTTAAGGTAAATTATTTTGAACCTTTATTTTTATGATCCTGTACAGTTTTAGTTCTGAATGAAAAGCAGATGTGAAGTTAAACTTTGTCATGGCTGACACAGTATACTTTAGTGACAATTGTTTCTTTCTTTGAAAACAAATGTAAATGGCAATTGTTCTTCTGGATCACCAAGTGAGATATGTGGCTCCCAAGGACCCAACTTAAAAGTTGTCTAAATGTGATCAGGTTAAATTGAGTCGAGGGTTCAAATTCAAGAGATTTTTAACCTAAACGAGTTGCCTGGTAAATGAGACACATATTTAGAGGATATACTGTCAGACTTAAATAATATAGTCTGCATTTCCTAGTAGAAACTGGGGATGCTATTGAAGTCTTTTTATATGATCAGTGCATGCAATGTGGCAAATCACTTTGTTCATTAGTGGACAGCTCATGCTTTGAGAGGCAACACTAGATTTGATCTTCAAAAGTCAAAAATTAGGACATCAGAGAGGGAGATGAAAATAGACTAATGTCAAATCTTATCTCCTTCCAACAACTCAAGAGGAGCCAAGTTCTATTATTTAGTAGATAGGCTGATAACATAATTAGCAATATAAAAGAAAATGACAGCCAGAGTGGGTCACACTGGGAAGACAGCTCATAGAACACAATTCTGGGCATCGGTCAGTTCAGAGAGTCTTTATTTAAATGAATATCATTGAAAGTTACATGACCTAGAAATTTAGGAGTAGGGTTTGGAGAGGGTGATGTGTAATATTCACACATGTGTCACAGGATCCCAGAATATCCCTTATGCTTAAAACTTAATAGTGTAATCATCTTTTTTATCCATAATTCACAATAACAGAAGAAATCAGCCACCTGAGGCCAACATTTTGAAAAAATGGGTTTGCAAAGAGAGTTCCCCATAAATCCAAGTACCTAGGTTGAGGATGAAATCACTGCAGACGTTATAAGGGAGCAGCATTGCTATGAACAGCAATTCAGGTATCAAGACCACAAAAAGGCAATGGAGATTTCGTTAGGAGATGGAAGAGATTTTTTAGTAAACCTGACTATTATTCAATAAGAATAAAACATTTATTTCCCTACTGTTGTGTTGGGGGTGAGGCAAGAGGCACAGCATAAGAAGTAGAAAACCTTTGGGTCACTTTTTCTTGGTTTGTACTAACAGGAAGTGAGCTCACATTTCTTGCTGCCAGAGATAGATGGCCTGATTATTACCTTCTACCACCATCCCCTTGGCTGAAACACTTTGGATTTCTAAAGCACATAGTTTCCCTCATTCTATTGGCCTTCTGCTTACTACATCACAGTATGTTCTCCTGTGATGGAAACTTCTATCCATGTGATCCTAGATTGCAGTGTGTAGGACAAACAATTACATCACAGATCAATTGACTTCTTGGAAAGAGTGGGCTATCCCAGAGCCAGAACTTCCTGAAGAGTATAATACATATACAGTACAGTACAATAGTTGTTATACATTTAGTTGTATAAGTCTATAAATGATTGTCTTAGTCAAGGTTTCTATTCCTGCACAAACATCATGACCACGAAGCAAGTTGGGGAGGAAAGGGTTTATTTGGTTTACTTCCACATTGCTTTTTATCACAAGGAAGTCAGGACTGGAACTCAAGCAGGTCAGGAAGCAGGAGCTGATGCAGAGGCCATGGAGGGATGTTCCTTACTGGCTTGCTTCTCCTGGCTTGCTCAGCCTGCTCTCTTATAGAACTCAAGACTTCCAGCCCAGAGATGGCACCACCCCTTTGATCACTAATTGAGAAAATGCCCCACAGCTGGATCTCATGGAGGCCCTTCCCCAACTGAGGTTCCCTTCTCTGTGATAACTCCAGCCTGTGTCAAGTTGACACACAAAACTAGCCAGTACAATGATGTTACTTAAGATGTACTTAACCTACCCAATTTTGTCTGCTAACACCTATTTCAGGATGAATGCATATTTTTTATTATTGAAATTTTGATGACTTCCTAGCACGCTGCTTATATGCTCATTGTATATTTGATATTAAGTTCAGAGCATCAATATAGGTGAGTAATTTTTCTTTCTCCTTAAGAATGTGTTAACATATTGAAAGTTAATTCTGCCTCTAACATTATCCAACATGTGCTACAGATTTGTTTTTAGGAAATATAGATCACCCTATTCAGCAGTGTTCTGTGTAACAGGACTGATTGAAAATACCAACATCATGGTATTTTACTGCTATTTTTTAAATGGGATTTTTTTTTTTTATAGGCAGTCCCTTATTTCCAAGAAGAAAAAGAAGCTAAATTGCTCAAGTCTATAGCAAACAAGAACTTCTCCGCCCTACAGCAAGTATTGAGATAGACTTCTCAGCTGAGCAAGTAGTCTCTGTTATATATGCCTGGTGTGCACTGAGGGATCCACCCACACTAATAGAAGAAAAGGAGGAGGCAGGAGAGAAAACGTAAGACAGAGACTAGAGAATACTTTGTGTCTCCTGTATCTTTTTTTATAAGATAAATTGTTATTATGTTTAAATTATTTGTAAATGTATGTCTGTTGGTAGATGTATGTCAATGCAGGTGCCCAAGAAAGTCATAGAAAGATGTCAGATCTCGTGGAGCTGGAGTTAATTATAGTTATGAGCCACCCAGTATAGATGCAGGGATGAAATCACATATCCTCTACAAAAGTACTTGTACCTTCTTCTAACAGTTTAGCCATCTCTCCAGCCACCATGCTCAGTATCTTACATTTTTATTAAAACTTTCCTAATCCTCATTATAGGCATTAACATCAGACAAAATAGGCAAAAATACTGAGACATAAAGAGGGTTTAAACTTTCCACAAGATTAGCGAGTGTTCCAGTAAATGATCAAAAGTATATAGTCACGTTAAAAAGCATTTAATGTATTTGTGGTTGAATTTAAGCTATGTAAACATGAATCAGTTAAAATGCTGCTTTAGAGCTTAGAGCTTAGAGTATTTTTAGATCCTATGGGATTCGTATTAGGTATCCTATGGATGGTGGGAGAAATGTTAGTTGGCGTTTGTAATATTCTCAGCATAGAGAACAGCACAAAGGAAGCATTCACCTTAAGCACGGTTTTCCTTTCATGGTATTGAATCTGTTTATGATGTTATTTTTAGGATCGTTGTTCTTATTGCAGCTGGCCAACTTCATCTTTTTAGGACAGGTGCCAGGCATGAACCAAAAATGAATGATGCTCTGACATAAAACCTGGCAGCGGGAAGAATGACTAAGAAATGCTTATGGCACCTGTTCTTGTGGATAGAAGGCAGAGCTAAGCAGACTTCCGACAGCAATAAATCATGGCTTAAATGTATCCGCCAGGGTGGGAACCATAATTGCTTCCTTTGTTGCTCACAATTGTTCATTACAGCTTGGAAAGGCCCCCAGATCATAAGAGGAACATCTGATGTAAAAATATTATTAGCCTCCGTGCAGTTTTCCTTTAAGTAAGTAAGTCTATTTGAGTCCTAAGAAGTTACAAGTTCCTCTTTCATCTTGTTCCCTTGCTGCAGTTCAATCATTGTGCAAAATTGAGAAAATGCTTGGAAAGAGGGTGACTAGGGTCATAGCAGTTCTTCACAACACCCTAAACAATGAATGAACAACACGACCTCTCTTTTGAGCCTATACAGGAGTAGGATATCTACCTCATGCTCTATCTTCTAGCTCTGTCTCCACATCCACTACCCTACCAGGAAACATGGTAACTACTTTTTCCATCTGTGCCTCTCACCAAATACCTCTACACCATCCTGTGTTGCTGACTGATATGTTCAGTTATTGTATTGCAAAGTTGGTAAGCCAAACTCCTTCTCTTTGGGGGTAGATGAGGATGTTAAGGTCCTTGCATATCCTAATCTTTAGACACCTTCATGAGCCAATTTTAGAGTTAAGTTCACCTACCTAGAAGCTCATGGATCTCCCCTCCCTACCACATGGTTTCCACTACACTATGACATGAGATATGTCTGTTCAAATGTTCCAGCAGCAATAATAGTAACAATAAGGAAAATAATAAGAATAGTAAACACTACATATTTCCCAGTCTACATAAGTATAAGAAAATAATACACACAAGTAAAATAACTGAGTTACCCAGATGTTAGGACACTTTGATTTAACAATAGCTACAACCAGGGTAACTACAGTCCAATTAGTGTTGGCCATATCACAGAGGTGTAGACACTTGGACAAGGACAACATATGGTGATTGCTTCTCAACAGAACTAACTAACCCTCCCTCAGAAGCCATTAACTGCCTATACCTCTGCAACTAGGAATGAGACCTTGTGATCACTTCTCCCATCTGTGTTGGAATCTTGTGTGGGTATGACACAGAGAAACATGGTTATTGAGAACTCATAGGCATAGCGCCCATTATGTTCAGAAGACTCTGTATTTCATTTACCTTATTTCTTTGGGTTTCGATCTCTTAATTACTCTTCTTCCTATCTTGTCTGCATGTTTACTGTTACCATTCTCTCTGTCCCAGCTCTTTTATTCTAACCCCTTTGCTTTCTGTGCAATATTCTCATTTTATTCTCTAAAGATTGAATGGAGATTTACAATTGAAAATTATAATCTCTAAGTGTTCATTTTTATTCTTGATATTTTTGATTCTTATATTTATCTGGGCTGGGTTTTGTTTGCTTGTTTACAACATTTTCTTAGATTTCTATGTTTTTAGTAGCATTATTTTCTAACTTTTAGGCTTCTTTTTCTTGGCATTATCTCTTGTGGGTTTTTTTTTTTCAATTAGTTTAGGATATGTTTTATTTGGTACTGATTTTTCTGTCTGATCCTGTGTTACTCACAGTAAGAAATTTATCTACCTAAAGATCATTAGACTACTGAAGTGATTGAGGCTTGTTGGCTCAGAGACTCTCCATAGTTGAGACGATGGTTCTTTTTCCATCATGTTATGATTTGCTTCTGAATTATCACTCAACAGGCTTTTGTTTTGAAAGTTTATTCACTAGATGTTGGAGTTGTTTTGAGACTGAGGACTTAAAAGGAGAATATAGGTCACTAGGGGTAGACCTTTGAATACTTTGTTCAGCCTGGTTTCTTCTTCATTTGCTGCTTCCTGCTCCATTAATATATATGCAGTGTCCACCCCACATTTCAGATGCCAGGAACTGATCAAATCCACCATGATGTCCCTACCAAGATGACGACAAGCACTAAAATAGATCTTTCTGTCTGACAACATCAGATCTCAAAAGTACATTTTGCCATCTACTATCTGGAGAGTAATTCCTAGCTGCCAAAACTTTGAGAACTAAACACATCATGATTACTCATAGCAACAGAGAGTAAAAATACTGCTTGTCAGAAGCTGGGAAAGAGAGAGAGATGGAGTTTCTATTCAATAAACATAAAGTTTAAGCTTCCTAGACTGAATATGTGCTATGGGTAGGTATTCTAAAGAACACAGTAGCTATAGGCAGCAGGGAGGTATTGTAATGTTATATGCTTAAATCACATAAGAAGTACAGCTCATGTTTTAGTGTTTTTATTATATAAACACACACATACATATATACATAAAAATATACATAATATACATAAAGATATATACATACATATGTGAATATATGTTATATATGTATATTTATATGTGTACATATAAATACTTATATACACATTTTCTTTATTTGGGTGTTTTACAATATAGATATGGAATACATATACACATGTATACATGTATATATGTATATACATATATGTATATAGCTATATCATATATATAAATATACACATGTATATATATATATGTGTATATACCTATATCATATATATAAATATATACATATACATGCATATGTATGTATATATGTACATATACATATATACATACACACATACATGTTCCTTATTTTGGTGTACATTTATTTGCATGTGTACAAACTCAGCAAAATTTACATATGTGGAGATTTTGTATGAATTACATCTCAGTGAAAGTGTCAAAATACTTTTGCAAATAAAAGTGTGATCAATTATGTGCAGAGATTTATAAAGATGTCCTAGAGCAGGGAATACAAATTGTATGAAGCAACAATATGTCCTTCTGTGGACTTGAAGTATTTTAACTTATTCACAGAAAAAAGTGCCTAACCAGTGAGAAAATAAGATTTTACTCAACTTGACCTTCATGTGGGTCCTGAACAACTGGAGCAGGGGCTATCCTAAATGTTGTTGCCTTTACATGGGATATGTTCTATTACTTGGGCTGCCTTGTCTAGCCTCAATGGGAGAGGAAATGCCTAGCCTTGCAGAGACTTGAAGTGCCAGAGTGGGGTTGGGGGATACCCATGGGTCCCCAACTGCTTGTAGGAGAAGGGGGGGTTGGTGGGGGAAGGATTGTGGAAGGGGCTCATGAGGAGGAGTCAGTGAGTGGGATATAAAGTGAATAAGTAAAAATAAATTAATTAAATTAATATAAAGAGAGATTTTACTCAGACTAAAGTCAGTCATCATTTCTATCACAATGGGCATAAAGGATAGATGTCACACCAATGTAAGAAATAATACTATGTTTCTACAAGCCTTTTATCCAGCCAAACATATACTTTATTTTTTATTATCACTTAATCTAAAAATCTCATTTCTGCTGTCTTTGAGTTTGTCAAACTGTGAGGCAACTATGCTAATATATCTTCTAACCATTTGAACTGTTTTTCTCCAATGGCCCAACTGATGCTCACTCTCTTTAATTGGAAACCTGAAGACAGATGCTGTACAACTGTTCAAGATCCTTATCACAATCCTGTTGCAGTTTTACTTTAGTAGCCCAGAAACCATACTTAATTCCTTAGAAAGTAAAATTCACCACACAATACATTTGATTGCTGTTGCTGAATGTGTGTCAATTAAGGAAAAATTAAGTTATGCTACTTTTGCTTTTTAAGGAAATGCATAGTATGGGATAAGGCTTTCATAGAATTCACTCATTCAGAAGTAAATACCTAGGTACTGTTATTTTCAAGTCCCTGTGGAGACTGAGACTACAAAATGTAAGAGAAGTCAAAGGAATTATGGGTACTTGTCAAAGACAGAGCAATAAAATGTGGTCTTCCAGGGATTTTACTGATGGAAATTTTCCATATAGAACATGACTAGCTTTTCAGGGTGACACAAATTTAAGGAAGTATGATCTGAGAATAAGTGGTTGTTTAAAATATAATTGTTGGCACCTCACTTTTCTTAGTCAGCCCTTATTTCTTCCTTGAGATATATACGTGATAGGAGAGGAATGGATCCTGGTCCTGATCATTATCCCAACATCTATGTTAGAAATAATGCAAGAGTTGGAATTCTACTAGCATTGTAATTTAGCCACCATATGGATCTAAACTTTGGCTTTAGTTGTTCATTGACACACCAGTTCTACCACAAGAAAAGTGATGGAATCTCATTATCACAGTCATAAAAAAGAAAAAACTTCCTCATTCTCTGACTGACTTGAGACAAGAATGTGTAAGTGATTGTCACAGTGAGGGTTGCTATTGCTGTGATATTAACACCATGATCAAAAAGCAAGTAGAAGAGAAAAGGGTTTATTTGACTTACACTTCCATATTGCTGTTTATTATTGAAGAAAGACAGGACAATAACTCAAACAGAGTAGGATCCTGTAGGCAGGAACTGATGCAGAAGCCATGGAGGGATGCTGCTTACTGGCTTGCTCAGCCTGCTTTATTATAGAACCCAGGACCAGTAATGGAACCATGTACCATGAGCTTGGAACTCTCCCAGTGGTCAGTAATTGAGAAAATGCCTTACAGCTGGGGCTCCTGGAGGAATTTTCTCAGCTGAGGCTGCTTCCCCTCTTATGACTCTAATTTGTGTCAAGTTGTCACACAAAACCAGCCAGTGCAATAATATTCCAAGACTTCTCTAAATTTTCCAGTAGAATGTAAAGGAACCAAGACATCTCTTTTAAACATTGAATCTTTAACTTTGTATCTCAAGTCTTAGTTTTACTGTGTATGTGTCATTCCATGCAACCCTCAAGCAATGCTTTAACTCGTTTAGAATCCAAAGACACTTACCCTGAACTAATTGGGTATTCACTGTCTTCAAACCCAACCAGTTAAGAGAATCAGTATAAGCAATTTGCTCTTTTACTGGGGGATCCTTAGTAGTAATGATAAGAAAGAAATTATTGAGTTAGTTATAACTAATTTTAAAACTAACTTAGATAAGTCATTCTTTGCATGTTCTCATATACCTAATGAAATTAATATACCACAGAGGAGTTAGTAGCTGACCTAGAAACACAACCTACACTTAGAGAGTTTAACAACTCACCATGAAAGATACAGACCCAGGTAAAAGTCCAGAGCTAACCTAAGAGAAACCACCCAGTCAGGGAGTTAGATCTTTCAAAATGTCAGCATAATAAAATTAACAGGATAACAGACCCAAATTAATATGATTAGAACTGAAAAATTTGATACTCTACCAGCTGTCAATGAAATTCAGAAAAGTATAAGGCTATCACTTTTGTAAATCACAAAACTGGGACAACTAAAAGAAATGTATGAATTTCCAAATGCTTCTGAGAAACCAATATTGAAACAAGATGAAATCAATAATTGGAACAGATGTTTAACCATCAATGAGATTGAAGCAGTAATTAAAAATTCTCACAACTTAAAAATAAATAAATAAAAGAAAATAGCTTCACTGTAGAATTTTATGAGTGCTTCAAGGAAAAGCTAACTGATACTACTCAAATAATTCCATTAAATAGAAGAGGAAGGAGAGCTTCTAACTTAACTTTATTGAGCCTGTATTACCCTGACACCAAAAGCAGATAAGGACATTGCATATCATACAGAAAGACACACAAACAAAAAGAATGCAGACCAAACTTCTAAATAAATATTAGGGTAAAACTTTTGAATAAAATACTTGCAAACTGAATTCAAGATGATATCAAAAAGATCATCCATCATGACCATGTTGGCCTATTCCAGAGATGAAGGAATGCATCAGCATATGTAAATCTAAACATGTAATCCATCATAATGGACTCAAAGACAGAAATCCTGTGATTTGCTCAATAGATGCAGAGAAGGCCTTTGACAAAAATTTAAGCCCTTTATGATAAAGCCAGGGAGACACTAAAGATGGAAGCAGCACATCAAAATAAATTCTACATATGATAACCTATAGCCAAGATCATACTAAATGGATAAAGTCTCAGAGCATCCCTACTAAGACCAGAACAAGACAAAGCAGTCCACACTTTCCAGTCCTAGTTAATACAATGTTTGAAGTCTTACCTAGATAAGAAATACCATAGAAGGAACAGGAGACTACAAATCTAAAAACAAAAGACAAAATATTCCCATTTATGATTTTACTCATGATAGACATCAGAAATGTCCTTGTGCTGTGAAACACCTTTATTAATATGTCTGAATATAAAAATAAGGTAGTCAGTAGCTTTGTTGTATACCAATGACAAGTATGTTGTAAAAGGAAAGAAATACTGCCCTCACAGTACACACACACACACACACACACACACACACACACACACACACACACACTAATTATACCTGGAAATAAATGTAACCAAGAAAACAAAAGACCTCTACAGTGAAAATTTGATCTTGCTGGTGTGTTTATTAAAGTCATGTCAAGATGACTACCATAAAGATAGAAATCTGAGTAGCAACTCATTTTCAACTGGATACAACTGGCTGCTCAAAATAAATCTATGTTTCTACAGCCAAGCTTCATAGAGGCTGGCAAAGTTGGTTCCATGTGGGAATTAAAGGTGCATGTTTTTAAAACTTCCTTAAATACAATTTTCAAAAGATACAAGCCTACTATCTAAGGCCAAAACACTCAGAGACTGCCATGTTCAAGTCTTTATGCCCTGCCAATATCACAAAGACAGAATTTCCATGATTTTTGTTTACTTCTCTATGCTTTACTATAAAGACCACCAGCCCTCATAGCTTTTCTCTAGCTCTGGAAAGCCAAGTTCTAACCATGAAGAAAGTTTGACTACTCTAGTCTCATTACATTTCCATAAACTGTATAAACAGATTTTAAAATTCCACTCCATAACACAAAATATTCTCCTCAGAAAGGAATCACATTGGTAGATAATTGATTTGTGTGCTTAGCCCCTCCTTTCTCAAGTTCAATCAATATCATCATTCCATCACTTTAAAACAGAGCAATGGCCAGAGAAATAAGATAAAGATGCTGGATTCTAGTTGCTCATGGTTTTTAAGCCTCAGTGAAGTTAGCTAGATCCCCTGGGCAACACAGAAAATATATACCTTCTTCTCACCTCCTCTCAAAGCCAGGGGGATCAGACACTGGCTGGTGCTCATAGCCAGAACTCAGACTACCATGTAGAAAACAGCCAGAGCTCCCAGAGACTAAACCACCAACTGAAGAGTACACATGGTGAGACTCAGGGCTCCAGCTGCATATGTAGCAGAGGATGGCCTAGTTGGTCATCAGTGGGAGGAGAGGCCCTTCATCCTGTGAAGGTTCTATGCCCCAGTGTAAGGGAATGCCAGGGTCAGGAAGTGGGAGAGGATGGGTTAGTGAGCAAGGGGAGGGGGGAGGGAAGAAGGTTTTTTTTTTTTTTCAGAGGGAAACCAGGAAAGGGGATATCATTTGAAATGTAAATAAATAAAATATCTAAGGAAAAAAAAGAATCCATTTAAGGAGTAATGTTTAGAAACTTCATAATGCATTAAATGAGACTTGACTTCTCTGCCTATAAAGAGACTCATTACCCCCAAACCCAAAAGTTTCTATGACCTGAGAAATAATGACAGCAGAAGAACTCAAAACTAAGACTGTCAGGTTCTTTAGCTATGAAAAGCTGCCAGGAAGTGTTCAGTCATCTGAGATCCTCCTGGTTGCTAATTGATTTAATGAAAGACCATGATGAATGCATTTTAGTTCCACGTGGGCTTGTGCAGCTGATTTATATCATACAAAAAAAAAATGGGTGTTTGGTCTTCCTGGTTTCTCTTAATTGCTATTGAAGAGATGGCATGTACCTGAGGAAATATAGGTGGTTGTTCATCAGCTCATGTAGCTCGTGTTCTGGAGGGATATCTTTTAATGAAATTCACAGTTCATGTCAATGAGGAGAAACTTTTATGCTTCTAATTTATACATGCCCTTTAATGTCTGCTAGACACACAATCTACATAATGTCTGGTAGACATGTAATTAGACCACTAAATCAACAAACAAAAACAAAAACAAAAAACAAACAAACAAACAAAACCCCACCTCTCTACCTAAACCTCCTGGTCCAGACAGGCAGTTTCCTTCTATATCTAGAATCACACCCTAGGTTGTTCTACCTCATCTGCATTGGCATTTGAAAAAGGATGATTGTCTGTTGTGGAAATTGTTCTGGGCATTGTGGGACTTTTAAAAGCATTTTTGTTCATTTAGCAAAATAACATTAGGTTTACTCCCTTGGACCTATGAGCTCCCCTATAATGCATTCTGGGTCATATTTACAGCACCATATGTGTATTTTCTCCTGTAGAGTGGACCTAAAAGTCAACAAACACCTTCTGATACCATAAAAGCTAACAAATAGGGGAAGAGGCTTCCTGATAAATACAAACTTGATTTCATGTTCTATGACCAAACTGTATGATATCTTCAGCAGTACGGTCTTACCACCAAGTTCTTGGGGACAACAAATAGCAAGGGCAAAACCCTGTATTATTTTGGTAGTCTTCAAGACATCTTAAACAACAACTCAAATGGAGGCATCCCATACCTGACATATGGCTCTTTATTTAGCACCCTTTGGCTTCTAGGAAAAACATAATCTTCTATGTGGAGTAACTTAATTTAACTATATATTATATATCAATAGATAGATAGATGGATAGAAAGGTAGATAGATAGATAGATAGATAGATAGATAGATAGATAGATACACAGAAAGATATGTAGATGATTGATGATAGATATAAATGATACATAGATATAAACAACCTTACACACACATATACATATATATACATATACATATGTGTATATATATATAATGTCTGTGTATCAACATACTATTAAACTGTTCTCTAAGTTTATATAACTGTACCCATACATCAATGTAGCTATTAGACAATATCAGAAAAATATTTTAATTCTATGAACAGTGCTTAATGAAGAAAATTAGGACAAGAAAAAGTATAGAGAATAAGTGTCTACCAAATGGTCTGCCACAAGTGAGAAATCTATACCACAGATATACACTCTCTGCACTCTTTCTTTCTTTCTCTCCGTCTCTATCTCTGCTCTATCTCTGTCTCTCTGTCTCTGTCTCTCTCATACAGACACATACACACACACACACACACACACACACACAGAGAGAGAGAGAGAGAGAGAGAGAGAGAGAGAGAGAGAGAGAGAGAGAGAGAGAGGCGGGGGAGAAGGAGCACTAAGGTATCATCTTAGAAGAACTGTCAGGAAGATTATAAGAGCCAGAGGTAAAGGAAGAACAGAACTGAGCAATGCACTATCTTCTGAACATGACAAAACCTCAACATTCATGAACTCATTCACTCTGCTTTGAGATCATGCTGGAGATCAAGCCAGTTAACATTTAGTGTGAGAGGAATAGGTGGAGTTTAGTGTTGAGTGAGTATGATCAAAATACCTGTACAAATGTATGAAATTTTCAAATGATTAACAAACTCTTACACTAAACAATTAAAAAGGCATCACTGGCTTTGACCAACTAAATGTCAGTGTCAACTACTATCCTCCCTATATGTTTTCATAACCAAAAGTGAACTCCAAAATTTCCAGTGTTGCTTGGGAGAAAAACTTCCCCACCAAGCATAAAGCTGAGAATCACTGGTTTTCAAGGAGGAGGAAGCATGTGCTTATCTTCCTGACAGGGTCCCTCACTCTAAAATAAAGTCACCTCTCTCAGAACTCTGGTGCCTACATCCTGAATCCATGTCACAGATTTTGAAGGTAGCAATGTGTTTTCGTGTTTAGTGAATTCCCCGACACAAGTGGGAGTGACAATGTTCATGATCATACAATAATTTCTTCAATGTGGACTCTGTAGTTATCAGATGTGATCCTAGCATACGTCCTTCTGCAGGAAAGAAACTTCAGTCAGACATATACAAATGCCTCAAATATATTGTGTCAATCAAGTAGATATTTAAATCTGGTCCATCCACAGGCCCAACAATCTCTCATTTCATAGCATCAAAGAACTTCTTTTTATATAATCAACCTGCTTGTAGTATCAGTGTGGGAGAACAAGTATACATATATATACATATACATACATATATATGATCAGTTGTAGCAGAAATGAGATATGAGGCATGTATCTCTACATTTGTATAATAAATGAAGAAGTGAGGAAGTGAGACTAGCTACATAGAGTGTTTGCAAGGGAGGTGGAATACAAATATGCAAGAGCCATGTGTTGGAGAAGGAAGTTTGAGGACCCATCTGTTGTATCATTTAAATGTTTATGCATTATGATTTTGAATGCAAGCAAGGCCTGAGAGCAGATAACGTAAGGACCAAAGGCATATTTCACATATAGTACAAGAGGATATATTTGCAGGATGTTATATATAAAGCTCTCTGCTGTTTTGATTGCATGTGTTTACACAGAAACCCCATCTTGTGTATACAACAGGGATATATACCATAAGTCTGGCAGCCAGGTAAAAATGTATACACAGCAAGTTCCTGGTTGATTCGTTGGTTGGCTTATGCAAATCACATGCATTGGCTACGTGCAATTGGGTGTGATCACTGCATACTTGTGTAGCATGTGTGTATATTTATCAAATCCTTATTTTGAACACTTAAAAAGTACATCTTGGCTTTAATTTTCTTACGTTGAATGAAAATTAAATCTTTCTCTGATCCCACTTCATGCCAGCTCCTGAATTGTCTTCCAGATCATCTCCAAAGCAATTCTGTGTTGGCCCAAAGCCATCATGAGAGTTGTACAGTCCTCCGAGAAAAGCCTCAGTTAGCTACCAAACAAACAGACTTAGCTAAAAGGCTAATGGGAATTTTTTCTTATAATTTTGCCCTGTAAGAACCTTCCAAATGGCTTGGTCAGTTAATGAGAAGAAACAGAAGCAATATGGGTTCGTTTCTGTTGTTTGGTTATTATTGCTTGGTTGGTTTTAGGGAGGCTTTTTTTTTTTTTTTTGCTTTTGTTGTTTGTTTTTCATTTTTTAATAGAAAACAGTTCTTTGCTGCTACTTTCCTTGTTATTGATGATATGAACAAAGCCTTTAGCAACAAAGCAACTACCAAGATCATCTTGTAGGCAGCAGTATAGTACAGAATTTACCTCCTAACTGTGTTCTCCACAGTCCTTACTGAAGGATTTGCTGTGCTTAATGAGCCCAGTGTTGGAGTCAGGCTTTGTAACATGCCTTCTTGAAGATCACTGGATGTACAGTCCCTTTGCCAAGTGTTCACACTCAGTAAAAACAAAGGCATGAAGATAGTTCCAGTTAGGAACAAGCTGCCATCCTAGACTTAGGTTAGAGTGTGAATCTGGCTACAGGGTGATACAGTCAGATTACTGACCTCTAGCCCAAAGGGAAGGTGTCAGTCTGTTCTCCTGGAAGGAATGGGAAAAAATCTGAAAGTGAACCAACAGGAGAGAATGACCTGCAGTCAACAAACATATCAGAAAGGCAGGATTGAGATGCTGCAAACTTTAAAGAAGAATACCAGTATGACCCCTTAGAATCCTAAATGCCAAGCTAGCAACTCAGTTGTTGCTATTTTGTTTTGCTTTGGTTCTGCTTTTTGTTTTTCTGACTAATATATTTAAGGTGCACTTTGTTGAGTTAGTTGAGGTATTTTAGCACACACCTACGGTGTCTGCCCTTTCTTCAGCTTTCCCACGTTAGTAAGCACTAGGCATATTCTCAAGTAAACCATAAAGCAGCTGATATGAAGGGCTATGGTGAATAGGCATGTGATCCTGTTTTCTCTTGTTTCTCCTGTGGACTGCAATCTCTGGAAAAATAGGCTGAGCTCCTGTGCAGCAAAATCAACTCCACGCTACAGTCATGTTGGGTCATAGATATCAAGGTGAGTTAGGTACATCTCTTGCTGTCATTGTCTGTGTGTGTGTTTTCCTGTTTGCATGTGTGTGCACATGTGTGCACACGTGTGTATCCATGTGAGTATATGTGTGTGCACATGTGCATGGATTTATGCATGAGCATGTGTGTATATATGCTTGTATTTGTCCATGTATGTGCATTGCATGTATACATGCATGTATATGTGTGGGTATACATAAATCTCCTCTATTCTGTCTGCAAATACCATATTTAAATTGATGACATAAACATTAACAAATAGTATCTCAAAATACCTGAATCAAAGGCAATTGGGAAATACAGGGGGAAAGTTGTCATTGTTGTTTGGGACTTGAATTTTACATTAACTAACTCTGAATTTTCTGGAAAGGTATGTAGGAAATGAACATTTTCTGTGTATGTGTTGCTGTTGTTGTTGTTGTTGTTGTTGTTGTTGTTGTTGCTATTATTCTTTAAACTTTCATATAGGTATCTAACATATACTTGTCACACCCATCTGTTCATACTCCCTTAAATTCTCCACCCTTGACACTCCCTCCCAACCTTCCTTGACCAAGACCACAACGCACTCTCAAGTCTTTTTGCTTTTCCTCCTGTTTTACAATCCACTGATCTAAACATCCTATGGGAGTCTGTATGAAGATCTCCACTGAATCATGAACTCACCAGTGGCTATATTACTAAGGACCATGACTTCCTCTTCCTACACTCTCTGACAGCCATTAGCTTCCCTAGATGTGGTCTCATGAATCTTGTCCACCATTAATGACAATAATTACTAGCTCAGTCTGGTTCAGGCCCCAACCTAGCAAGCATAGTCACTATGAGTTCATGAGTATCATCACCATGCTGTGCTTCTAAAGCAACTTTTTATGGCCCCCATCCCCATCTTTGGCCAAATGTTTATGGTATCTGACTTGTGCTGGCCCTGCTGTGTTTTATTATGATTACATGCTTCTGGTTGAACACAACTATAATAGTAACTATCACTATCATAAGTTTCATTATGGATATATTTTTGTTTCAATTTTTTCTCCTCATGTCACTATTGTTGAATACAAAAGAAAAAGCTATCAGGATAATTCTTCAAATGAGTAATGATGTCATTGCAATATGCAAAAGGACCAAAACTGGGTTCCTAAGTTAAACTGACATTGACATCCTCTATGCTCTGAGTCCTTCAGGAAGTAGTGCAGCTGGTGTGAAGGGGCCAGTTCTACCCCAGCCTGATGGAGGAATCCTTAGGCACTGATTGTTCTGCTTAGTATGACAAGAATCCTCTGCTGTCAAACCACATACCACAGAGTCCTCCCTTGTACTCTGATTTCTTGTGTCAGGGGCAAAGATAGGACATTCCATCCCTACAACACCTCAGGCAATGCTAGTGCTGGTAATGGTGCTAACACATGTGGAGAACCACTGTTTTCTACATTTTTAATCTCACTAAGCCCCTGAAAATATGAATACCATGTCAAAGCCATAAATAAACTTAAAACCATCTTACAATATAAGTATAACCCACTAAATTAACTTGGGGTTATACAGCATGAGTTTGACAAAGCTATAAAAGTGCTTCCTGGCAGCACTCCTCTTCTCTCCTGATGAAGGAGACAGGCTACATTATTCCTTAAAATTTGTTGGTCACTTTATATTTTGTTCCCCTCCAACTACACTATGTTAATATCACTTTCCGTTACTGTTGGTATAGGGGATCAGTTGAGATGGATATTGTAGGTATAGAGCAGATACAGTTATAAATATGAGTAAGATTTGTGTCCATACAGTATAGTAGATTCTAGGAAAAGACATGTGCAGGGTTTGAAATGAGGTAGTTGCATGTGAAGACACAGAGGGGATTAGCAGTAAAGCAGCTTTGTATCTGGGAGAATATTTAGAGAGGATCATATCATGGGAGAGAAGAACAGAGTCATTAACACATTTTAAAAATTAGTCAAATTATATTTACCTAGGTGGTTATTTCTGTCAAATTTTGCCGCATGTAATTATCACTTCCACTCTTTAGTGTTTGCATTTTTCAAACAGAGTTGTACTTGAGATTAAACTAACACTATTTTTCAATTATAAAGCTCTGGAATATGATGTGGACTAAGCTAATATATTACAGAACTGAGAATAATAAGGTAATTTCTTTTCTCTTAAATGGAAAAAAAATATATATATATGTACCTTGGTGGCAATAGTGCTTAGATGACTCTTAGTAATTAAGCTTCAATATAATGTGGAAATATACAAATGAAACTTGTTGTAAAGAAGGCATCCTTGATTAATTTGCATTAAGTGCTGTCAAGTTTCTGGGGTAGAATATTGTGTTTATGTCTTAATTTAGGAGTTTACCTAAAACTCAGCTCTCCATATTTGGAAATATCTATAAAAGTTTTATATACTTACGACATTCAACCCAACAATTATGCATTATCAAATTTGTTGATAAGAGCATATTCTGAACTTGAAAATACAAAAACTATGTTTGTAACCTTGTCTGTGAGAATATAAATGAGATTGAAATGAAATATTTGACAATAGCACATTAAGAGAATTAACTAGAGATCATCTGTATGGTGGAAAATTCTGGAAGTGTAGAACACATGAAATTCATCCCTATAGAATGCTGTGGGACAATTCATAAGATAAAGTGAGAGGGCAGACTTTGGGAAAGGAATACACTACTCTAAAGACTTCTACCAGGAGGAAAAGTATAACAGTTACAATCTTATCACTGGTCTAGATACTGGGACTGAACGCTGCAAAGACTTATTGAGTTCATAGTTTGGAGGGTGTACACCATCTATCATAATGAGATAGACATGACAGCCCAGAAACTCCATGAAAACAAAACAAACAAACAAACAAAAAACCTCAAAGAGAAGCTTCTTAGATCATAGATCTGGAAACACAGAAGAGACTGGGAACAGTTCCAAGTCCCCAGATCAAAGCCTAACCGTAGAGGTCTATGTCTTCCAGCTACTTCCAGGGTCACAGAGGTTTTATCTCCTCCCCCAAGTGGCACTAACAGCTGAGTACCAAGTGGAAAATACTGGAATTCAAAACACAGTGGGAAGTGTGCTGAAATACATGTATCTACAGTACATATACATCTAGATTAGTTCTATGTCTTTTTCTATACCCCACCTCCACCTGATCTTACCACTACTCCTAAACCTTTCCTAAAATCAATGCCTACAATTACACATAATTCTACTCACCTCTACATGGGTACCTAATCTCATACTATGTTTCAACAGCTCCCTCTATATCATCACATCTACCTTAACACCTGCACATGTCTTTCACAATATGTGTTGAAATTTTACACAGGCCTACAACTATATATGCTCAATATCTATATCTATAATATCCATCTGTATTGATCTCCTATATCTACAGTTTTACTTATATTAGAAAATGTGTATACCTCTCTACCTAATCATATCTATATATGTGCTTACATCTACATTACACATCAATGTCTCTTTTTTCATCTGCACTTGAACCTTTACTTGCCTTTCTAAATGGGTAAGTAATTACTAACTGTTAATACCAAGTTTTGATAAACAAGAATATGGAGTAATAGAGCATCAAAGTGATCCTATTTTGCTACATTTGAAGCATTGGGTATCTTAATTTTTCATTGCCAGACATGCATACACAAATTTTCAAATCACTCTCATAAAATTCCATGCAAGATCCAGACTTACTTTAAAATACAATCTTCTCAGAAACTTTTCTTTGATTTCTGTATCTGTCTTCCAGGTCAAGCCTGGGGTACTTTTGCTCTTAACTTTCTTTATATATACATTGAATTCCTATAAATTTTGTGAGATTTTTATAACCATTGCCAGGTTTCAGTCTAAGGCCTGTTTTACTCATTTTTCTTTGATATTCCATCAATTCACAAGATCACTAGGGTCAATAGAGTCAACATGAGGACACTGTACCTTGGAGTGGTAGAGAATAGTTTTTAATAACTTCATAAAATCAGACCACATGTAAGCACTTGGGTCAATCTGAGTCCCAAACCTTTGTTCTTTTAAATCTGCCATTGTGTTTGCAGTTGGAGTGACTTTAGATATATATTGAAGCACACATCTCATCAAGATCCTAAAAACTGATGATTATAGAAGCTCAAGGGAAAGCTTTGATTGTACTTTGTGTGTTTCTAATAAAATGTTAGTCCATAATTCTATTATTTCACAGGCTTTATATTGGTACTTCCAGCATGGTACTTTCCCCACATTGGCTCTTTCTTCCCTATCTCAATTCTGGGAAAGACCAACATGTCTACCTTTATGTTTTCATCAATATGGAAAGATTCTTTAAACATTGGCATGATTAAATCACCAACACATCCTTCGTTATGAATAGTGTCACTCTAGGTATAGTTCTGACCACCGATAGTATGTTTACAGGTTTCATTAAGATGATTGGGAGTTTTCTTACATTCTTTCCTCTTTTCTTCAATTTCAGAAGGTTCTCATGCATGTCAATCTTTATGCCATCATTCCTAGGTACTCCAGTCTTCCCTTCCAAGCTGCCTCTTCTCAGCTATGTTGTAGTTGAATGCAACATATCATCTCAGCTCTTTTACTCAAAAGAAATGGAAAGTAAACAATACAGTGACCATGTGTGGAAGACGGCCTGTGGTTCCACTCAGGTCAGTGGGTTTGTTCAGACCAGAGTTTAGACAGGACCTGCGGAATCAAAGGGGAGAACAAAAGAGACAAGGAGGCCAAGTAATTGTATCAAGGTATCCATTTACTCAGGGGTGTTTTGTGCTTATATAGGTAGGCACAAAAATGAAAGTGCAATATCCAGACATAATATATGTATAACGTAAATACAGCTCTCAGACGTGGAGATGCCAAGGTCTCAGCAGATTCAGTTCTCAGGCAGTTGGCTTTGTTTACATTTAGCATGTCCTCAGGCAGTGGGCGTGTCAGACGCTAGGTGCAGCTTCCTCTGGAATCCTCCAAGGCAGAAACTCAGTGTAGTGGGCCACTGTTTTAGACCCAGCAGGTGTGAGCTGACAGTCTCAGGTTATCAGCTCTGATGCTGCTGAGCTGAGGCAGGAGGGAGGGAGCCAACAACCATGCACAGAAATCTATAGAGGACAGGACTCTATAGCTGGAAAATAAGTCACATTTCACTGTCTGTTTATTGTCATGTCTTGAATTCATGCTTAATTGGTTAACAGACTTAAAGTTCCAAGGATTAGAGCTTAGAAGATGACTCTGTAAAGTATATACAGCATAAGCAACAATATCTGAGTTCAGATCTCTGGTACCCACATAAAAAAGTGGATGTCACAGAATATGTGTTGAATCCCAGGGCTGAAGAAGCAGAGTCAGGAAAGTCACAGGATATAAGTAGTCAAGCCAGTTAGATGTAGGTCCAGGAAGAGACCCTGACTTGAAAATTAAGGTGGAGAGGAATTGAGGACTAAAACTGATATTAGATTATGGATATTGTATACATGAGTGCCCATATATATGGGACACACATGAATAGGTACACAAACACACATTTCTATGTGTCCGGGCTTCTACCAATAATAACAGTAAGAGCTGTCTTGGTGCCTCCCAGAGCACTAGACACTGAGCTGTTCATTTTTATTTTCATTGCTTTCATTTAAAGTTTAGTCTACTTTAAACTTGTGTTATTTCATGAGATAATCATATTCCTTATTTCTCTGAGAGAAATCACAGCTCAAATGCTGAATTTGAGTTTCCTACACTATTCAACAACACAATTGATATTCAAATCCAAATCAGTTTAAATCCATAAATCTGTTTGGTGTTTGTCTTATACTAGCACCAAATGGAAACCAAAGGTCAATGAAATAAAGGACAACAAATACAAATTTTAGCAGGTAGGGGAATGTGCTAATAAAACATTCATGTCTACAAGTTTGCCTGTTTCTTGACAGGTAATTATTTTCTGAGTTAATATCATTACCCTCTTTAGATTTTCAGGAGAATGTATGAACAGCTCTAGAGAGTCTCTTGGAATTGAATACATTAATATGTATAATTAGCAATAAGCACCACTGTGTCAGTAGGTAACATATGACATGGGGGCATCTCACTATCTGGGCCACCAAAGTTCAGCATCTTCAAAAGGTTGGCCCAGTTACACAAGACTGGCAGAATGTAAAGGCTGAAACAGGGCACTAAAAACTGTGTGCTCAAGAATATGTGAAGCCAAGAGCAGTCTCCCATTGACTGTTTGAATATGCAAAAACATTTCATATCAGGTGTTTCTATATGCCACATTTGACTCCCAGAAAGCTCCCATCTCATCTAAGCCTGCCCTTCAACATCTGTGAACCCAACATCTGTGAGTGTGCAAGCTGGACTCAGTCTTGTATAGGTCTTTCTTACCTACTCTACAACCTGTAGACTAAAGTTCAGGTCCTTCT
>JADRCD010199998.1:33069-35569 GCA_019843815.1 Montemys delectorum
AAAAAAAAAAAAAAAAAAAAAAAAAAAAAAAAAACTTGCTTTTTTTGTCTTTGTCCCCACTTGCTTCTCCCTCTGTCCCCTGGTTCTTCTGACCAGAAACAACATAGACCTGATAGTTTGGTAATGGGCAATACCTTTACTCCTGTGTTCTCTCTCTAATTAGCCCAGGAATCCTTTCCATGACAACTTCTACAGAATAAGACAGGAGCTTGCTATCAGGTAATTTCTGACAAAAGGACCTGCTATTGTCTATATCAGAGTTAGGGCTCTGACATCATCTGAAGGAGCATGCATGGACAAAGTTGAGAAATAAGATTCAGTTACACAAGACTGGCAGAAAGCAAAGGCTGAAACAGAGCACTAAAAACTGTGTGCCCAAGAATATGTGAAGCCAAAAGCAATCTCCCATTGACCCAAACAAAATCTAGCCACCCTGAGTGGTAGTGTGGCAAGAACCACAAAGTACCATAGTCATAGAGAAGTAAGTAGTCTGTGGGTCATCTAAGTAATAATCTACTGGTATAAATGAAAAAAGATTAGGAGTCCAAGGAGACTATCAAGTCATAAGGGAGCCATAACGGAGGTTTACAAGATGCAGGATATCCTTGTAACATCAAATAGGTACTAAAAGCTGCTCCAGAAATAAAAACAACCATGACCTATTCCAGATCCTCTTCATAATAACATTCACAAGATTCCTAATTCATTCAAATTTCTGAAGAACATGGGACAGCATCAAGACAGCTAGAGACCTGATTGTTAGGGAATGGGCAGTAAGTTTTCTCTCTAATCAGCCCAGGGATCCTTTCCATGACAACCTCCACAGAATGAAACAGGAACTTTGCTTTCAGGTAATATCTGACAAAAGGACCACTGTTGTCTAGATCAGAGTTAGGGCCAATATTGCACCAAATATGGAAAAAACAAAGGTAAGCTGTATTTAAGGATGGAGGAGAGACACAGTTTTAACCAGTAAAGAACGGAGATCACCTATTGTTACTTATCAAAATGGATTTCTGAGCAATGAATGTACTTTATACTTCAGTGTCCTATGTTGATGCTCATGTAGAACTCTAATTCTTTCTACAAAATTTCTTTCCTTAGAATAATTCAGGATTTATTTCCAATGTTACTGATAACACCCTGTTTTCTGAGAGTAATTTTCAGGTTGGGCAATGTGTCAATGTCATTGTTCTTTTTGTACCCAAATCCCTAACAGAAACAACTTAAGGAAGGCAGAATTCATGCTGGCTCCCAATTCAGAAAAAACAGTTTATCATCATGGGAAGACATGGTGACTTGCAAAGCTGTCTGTGGCAGTGGAACCTGGCAGGACAGCTTTCTCAAATCATGGCCGATTGGAAAATAAAATTTGGGATGGAAATAGAGCTGGTTTATAATCCCTGCGTCAGCCAGCTCAGCTCGATTTTACAAGGATTCTCAAAGCAACACCAAATAGCACCATGATCGGTGGACCAAGCATTCAAGCATGTGAGACTGTGCAGAGCACTTCACATTCCAAACATAACAGGAAAGAAAATATAGTACATAGCATAGCAAATGTATTCACACCATTATATTCCTTCATGGCAGAGATGGTGTTTGTCAAAGAATAATTATGTACAGAGTAGGGAAGTATCCACTTAGCAACTTTTATATAACAAAAATGTTTGAGTTTACAAACAACAACTGGAAGATGACTTCCAGCCTGGAGCCACATGGTCCAGGCAGACAGAGCAAGCCTGAAATGAGCCCCAGTCCCATTCCATGAGGTTGAGCAGGCAGAGAAAACCTGAGATGACCCCTACCCATTACCACATGGCATGGGTGGAACATAGCCCCCCCTGAGACACCAGAGGCCCTTAGCACCACTTAGATGAACAAGAAAGTGGTGGAGAGATGGAAATGAAGGGAAGTAGAAGGATGTGTAACAATGAAGTAAAGTGAAACTAAAGAGTGAAGGGTAGTGAGGAACAGCCTATTATGAGTAGCCAGCAATGCCACCTAAAGCCATGGTGAGGTCACAGCACCATACTACCACGGAGGGCTATCTCTGGATTCATTGCCATACAGATCTGGTCCCACCCTCACCTGGGAGAGCTGGCCTCATGGTCATGAGAACTGGAAAGCAATGCCCAGTTGCAATCCTCAGAAGAGTGGGCCTTGCTCCTCTCTTGGCCAGCAAATAGAGTTGACCCTTCTGGTGTAGGTGAGAGTGAATGGGCCTGTTGAGCATGAGAATGGGAGAGTTGGCTCTGCCCCCTCCCACTTGTGGCACTGGGTCAGCTAACTGGAGCAGTGCTGGAGAGCTCACTGTGGCAGAATGGTTAATGGAGAGCTCGTGGGCTAGCCAGTTCAACAATCACAGATGCCCAGATCTAAGGCTTCAAATTGGCCCACCCCCAACACCTACTCCCATCTCTGAACTGTAGGAGCACATAAAGGGCCTGGTCCAAGGCTTCAGGATCTCTATGACATAAGACAACAACAGGATACTTGA
>JADRCD010199998.1:38069-55425 GCA_019843815.1 Montemys delectorum
ACAAACTTTGATTAATAAAAGATAGCCTCATGATCTTGCTGAAAGGATATGGTGATACTGAGCATGTTCCGTTCTGAGGACTGCAGAGATCCCAGAATGGTAGGTCTATTCTTTTTATTCCCTGAACTAGTCCCAAAGAAGTAACGCTGGAGTGCAAGTGATCATGGATTAAGACATGGGTAATTATCAATACTCATAATAGTCATTCAGGATTATACATGTCATATGACCAAGCCCACAGGAAAGGCACCAAGAAATAAGTAGAAAGACATCTGGAGATAAAAAGGCACTGGCATTTGCACTGAGGTCTTAGCATGTAGAAGTCAATTTCAATTAACCATTTTAAAACCCCACAGCCACTTTGATTATTCTTTTCTTTCTCATCGATCACCATTACTTTTAACACACACACACACAAACACACACACACACACACACAAATCCTTTTCTCATCTGGTCCTTCCAAATCAAAGTACATGTGTATCCTTCATTCACAGAGTGAAAATATGAGACTCAAACAGGTTGATGAACTTCCCAAAGTCACAGAGAAAACAGCAAAGAGTCTGATTCTGTATTTGCTCTAAGATCTCCTGTCATCTCCTTTACTCAGTGTGACATCATTTTCAAATCTGCAAATAACCTTGTTTGTCCTTGAACTCCACTTTAAAAGACATCTTCCCTGAGGAATCCAGAGCAAGTGGTTCATTCCTCAACATTGTTTCTAGTTTCCTCTGTGATTTCTGCTTTTATCCTTAAAAGGGCTTCTACAAAGACTCTTCCAATTGCTAAGTAAATTGGCTTCTTAACTTTCTATTAATTACTCGCAAGGACTCTGGCCTATTACAGAGAATCAACACAAGGCGGGTTTTCTGTTAATTTATTTCATTCCTTCATCCTGAATTCCAGCTGATGGGCCCTCTTGGCATTACAAATCCAGAGCAAGTAATTAACAACTACACTTTCAACCCAAATCTCTTTCTTTTCTTCTTTTCTAACTACTTCTGCCTTGTTTGATCTGGTTCATTCTCTTAATGAGCTTGTGTGCATGCCAGAGTTGTATCTTTGTGTCTGAGTCGATTTAGAAGGTTTGGAAATATGGGAGAATGAAGCAGACAGCATAGTGAATAGAAGGGCCACAGCCAACAACACATAGCAGAACATCAACCAAGGAAAAGCAATGCCCATTATTATGCCAACAACACTGCCTCCCTTTACTGAGCAAATTTCAGGTTTTAGGAGCACCACAACCCTTATCCCTGCTCCTTGTTACCAACCTTGTCAGTACCACCCTCAGTTCTGGGATTGTTTGAATAGCCCTGATGCTGTTTGTATTTTGATGCTAATTATGCTTCCCCAAGAGAGGCTGCCTGGGACTAAGAGAGAATCACATACTCAGAACTTCATGTGACCCTTCTAATGAATAAATATTTTAAGGAAACCATGAGTAGACAGGACTTCTAGGTCAGGAGGAGGGACCATGGAGACAGGGGAAGGAGATGGGCTTTTGGAAGGGAAGGAATATGGAGACAAAATGTAGGTGCAGAGACCCCCTGGTTCAGGTAGTGGATTCCTTGGGATCTGCTACTGGAGGACTTAGAATGGCTTACTATTAGGATGTTAGTTGTGCCCAGCGATTGTGTTGCTTTTTGATTCTAAACTAAGATTGTGTAGTGTTTTCCTTCATGAAGCTCAACTTCAGGACTCATCTGAGTTACAGAGAAAAGGTATGATGGTGGAGCACCCCAGCCAGCCACCTGAATTTGGAAGTGTGGGGCTGGTGTGGCAACGACCATTCCTCAATGGGAACTTAGCTGGGTGGAGATATTTCAGATCTCTGGATCAGAGAGTCTCCACAAGATGGGAACAGGCCAGTGCCTTACAGGTAATAGCATGGATTGCATTTTTTAATATTTCACACTACATGGGACAATGATGCTGAGAGAAAGAAAAGGCACTTTTCAAAAAAAAAAAAAAAAAAAAAAAACGCTATTGCTATGATTAACCCCGTCTCCTGTCCTAGGTGACTGTATGACTAGAAAAATTCAAAAGTCTTTCTTTCAGCTCAGATATCAGGATGACCTAAAGCTCTGAAGAACAGAGAAGGAAGGGAGGGAAGAAGGATAAATATCTATGCCTTTATGAAATAGGGACACCAAGTTTCCTGCAAATCTGGTCTCTGAGTTGGATGGATGATAGTTTGTAGAGAATCTGGTGAAAAGTAAGGTACTCGGGTTTACACTGTGTGACGTTGCTAGCAAGAAGCATAAATCATACTCAGTGGCCAGGAGAGACAAAGATAGCATGTTATGCACTCCTCCGTGCCCATGAATTCAGATAGTTCTATATCTTCCATAGAATATTTCATTCATTAGTATGTATTTCAGGGGCTAAAGTGCGGAGCCATGGTCAAAATGCAATAGGTACACTCTAGGCTTAAAACTACCTGGCTTAAAACTAACTAGAGTGAAATTTTCAGACCCAATAGTAAGCTGGATAAACTCAAGAACTGCCAAGGGCCAGGCTCAGCTTGGTCAGGGTTCTGAGAGAAGGAGTGTTTGGGAGTGGCCAAAACAAAGGACTCCAAGTCAAATGACTCTTTCAAGTGTTGTTCAAGCTGGCAGCCTATGTTCTACTGAGATGACTTTCATGACTGCGTTCTCTCTCTCTCTCTCTCTCTCTCTCTCTCTCTCTCTCTCTCTCTCTCTCTGTGTGTGTGTGTGTGTGTGTGTGTGTGTGTGTGTACTGCTCTAGACAGTTTTTTGTTTTGGTATTCTAAAAACTCTCTAGTTGAGACAGCTAGCTTTCTGCTTGCAACAGCTCTCTCTGCTAGTAAAAATTCTAAAAGCTCTCTGGATAATTTATGACTAAAGTCAGAAAAGCTACTCTAAGAAATTCTTGTGTCTTCTGATCAAGTCAGAAGTCCTATTAGAAAAATTCTAAAAGTACTTCTTGGGTTTTCTAATCAAAATCAGAAACCAAGAAAAAATTCTAAAAGAGCTATGTTCACTCTTCAGACAACGTGCGGATAGCTGCTGGAAAACATTCTGAAAGACTTGGGTCAGCTCTTTAAGTGATTCTTGGGATTTCTCAATGTCAGAAATCCTGTTAGAAAAAATTCTAAAACAGCTGTGTTCACTCTTTATGAATTTTCAGACTAAAATCAGAAATCCTGTTAGAAAAAATTCTTGAAGAGCTGTGTTCGCTCTCCGGAGATCTCCAGATAGCTTAGCTCTAGTCAGAGAAAAATTCTAAAAAAGAACTGCTCTCACTTTTTGATATCTCATTTCGTGCAGACCAAAAGCCCAGTTTTTAATTTACATATCAATTCAGTTATTTATTCCAGGTTTCCTCTTGACCATCCCATGAATCAGCATTCTATGACCTTAGCCCCTTGACTCAGCAAGTACATTATTTTTTCTTTTTCTTTTTTTCCAATTAATTATTTTATTTATTTACATCTCAAATATTGTCCCCCTCACAGATTTCTCCCCTTTACCTCTAAGATCTGCCTGCCTTTATAAATTTAGCTGGGTGGGACCTTGTCCTGAGATTACCATTTCAATCACACCTGGACTTAAATTAGCTCTGTCCCAGGCTAACCCTGATCTCAGGAATCTGCCAGCACTTGTAAGCATAAACAACAACAAAAAACTTATCTGAGTGGGATTTTACCCTGGGATCTCCACTCCCTAAGTCTCTTTATCTCCTTGCTTAGTATCTTTCTGACAAACTGGCTCATAGTGTAGCTGCCTCTGTTCCTTTAAATCTGTGAAGCCCTTTATACAATTTATATTGCAAACTTATATTTTGCATAGTTGAGAAATTATATTTCGAACTCTTGTTTTTAGAGTTCTTTTCCACAGCTTTAAGGACAGTCCTGAAGTTCCCAGCATTTGTCATTTTGCTGAGACATTAGCCACACCTTTGCCTCCCAGACTCATGCTATCTCTAATTATCATGAGTCATTAACCTTAAAGACAGGACATTCCTGGAGGAACATGGAAATATATACATTATTATACAAACAAGCCTTATGGCCACAGCAGCCATTAATGTCACATCTGGAGGTCTTCTACTGATGGCCCTGTTCCAGTGGCAGAAACCATGTCATTCTGACTTTACATGGGGCCACTCCCACAGACCAAGCAAGGAGCAAGCCTGAAATGACCACCAGACCAGTGCCATTGGGCCTATACATGGAGGTAGCCTGAGATGACCACCAGTTGGGCACCAATCAGGCCTGGATGTGGGCAGACCACACATAATGTACCCCTGCTTTCAACACAATGCACAAGTGGGGCATAGCACTCCTGAGACCACTTCTGAGATGATCCCAGAGACCCCAGGTACTACTAACAGGAACAAGTAAGTGGTGGAGAAATGGAAGAAAAGGAGAAACTGAAAGATGTGGGCACAATGAAGAAAGGCAGAACTAGAGATTCCAAGGGTAGTGAGGAACAGCCTCATGTGAGTAGCCAGTGAAGCCACATTGAACCATGGCGGGGTCCTGGTCTGTGCTGCTACTAGGGGGCCACACTTAGTCTTTGGTCCTGAAGCAGCAGGGGTATGTTACCATCAAAGTTTAGACAGACATCCATGGTCTGGGGTGCTGCCTGGGGACATTAATGTCTGATGGCTTTATCCCTTTACCTGGGCATCATCCAAAAGCTGATCCTGGGGGATTGAGAGCAGGAGAGCTGACCCAGCCCCTAACCAGTGGCAGTACATGGAAGACAGGGCGGTGTACATTGCAAGAGTTGCAGGCAAATGAGCCCTGAGGGTACGGGTGAAGAAGACTTGGCCTTACCACTCTTCTCCTGTTTGAAGGCATGGAGGAGGGGAAGATATCCTCCTCCCTCCTCCTCCCTCACCACTTACAGCAGGCAGAAGACATGACCCTGTGGTTATGAAAAGAGGAGAGCTGCCCTGGCCCTTCTCTAGCTACAGCACTCAGGAGAGCAGACCTTGCTCCTCTTCTGGGCAGCAGGGTAGACCCATCAATGAACTGCTGGTATACATGGAGGGCCTAGTCCTACAGACCCAAAACTACAGGATCTCTGTGACACAGGACAACAGAGAAGAGTTCCAGTAAGGTTCAGAGTATTGATAGAGTAGCAGAAGCTAGAGACCTTGTACCAAACCAATGAATTATTGCAATGAACATTTGCAAGCAAGGAAGTGTGGCAGAATGATATACTATAGGACACACCTCAGCTTCTACAATGAGAAATTTTTTTCTCTGTTGGGGAGGAGGTTGCAATGGTAGAAACAGGTACAAATGGAGGGGAAGATGAATGGGATTGAGGTGTGTGATGTGAAATTCACAAAGTACCAAGAAAAAGTTTTGAAAAATGAAGAAAGCAAAAAGGCAATTATTTGGAAAAAAAGAACTACTGACAAGAAGGAGAGAAAATCATGGTAAATATAATCAAAGTATACTCTATACATGTATAAAAATATAATGTAATTCATTGTTTTGCACATCATATAAATGTTAATAATAAAGTAACTGGATTTTTTAAAAACATACATTTAAAGTACAATGGGCTATCATCTGACATCTATTAGGATAACTGGTCAAAAAGACAAAACTTGAGTAAAAAGTATAATAAAACATAAGCAGACTGTTGATGGAAATGTAAACCAGTACAGACATCATAGAAAATCTTTAAAAGTTAAAGCAGAGATATCATATAATCTAGAAAGCTATGTTTCTAGAGATGTATCTAAAAGAATCAAAATCTCAAGTCGCAAAGAGATATCTGTATTTCTATATTCATTGCAGCATTAATCACAGTAATCAAAATAAGACAAGCCTAAGCTCCCATCAATGGATGAATTGTTTAAGAAATTGCAATACATTTCACAAAGAGTGTAATATTATTCTGGCTTATGAAAAAACGTGGTGTTGTTACTAACAATAATCATTAATGAATCTGAAAGACATTGTGCTAAGAAAAATAAACCAGATAAGAGCTGAAATTTAACTCACTTCTATGCAAAATGACTCAAAATGTGAAAGTTAAATAAATCAAAGCACAGAGTAGAGCAAGAGTGAATAGTGACTCAGAAATGAGCAAAAATTACAGGGAGAGTTTTTTAAAAAATACAAATTTGCAGTTATGTAGGGTAAATAAGTCTAGATATATAAGGTCCAGCAAGTCTACTTTATTAATCATTTATTGTAAACTAAAACCTTTCTAAAAGTTTAGAGACTCTTCCCACAAAATATAAAAATAGCTATGGAAGATTATGTATGTATATATATATATGTTAATTTTCATCACAAAAGGAATCATTTAGCTATGTATATATGTTTAAGGAACTGTGCTATTTATTATTATTTGTTTAGTGTTACTCGTAAAGCTTTGACTAAGTAGTGATAAGAGCAACATAAGGACTAATAATTCAAGTACACAATCCTCAGTACAACAAGATACAACAGGAAAGGAGAGGTCAGTCATATTGTGTGAGAGGGAGTGTCATATTAGCCTCTTGTTAGATGAATGTTGGTGCTCATGGTTTATTCTGCATGGGACTCTATCTTGTAAAGTCATCCTACATCAATAAAGCCTCACAAACTTCCCCAGGGATTTGCGCCTTAGGTTGAGTCTAAATGCTGTCAAGTTGACGAGCCTCATCATCACAGCTACACATGTTAAATATATTCAATACATTTTAAATGTATGAGACATATGTACGAGGTCACAGCAATGGTTAATGTTAATGTCAGAATATTTATCTCTCACCTCTGTCTTTTTCTACACTCTTACACGGGTGATACATAAGAAATAATAGTATACTATAAAAGTAATAGATTGTCAGAAAAAATAGGAGACACACACACAGAAAGAGAAGGAGAAGGAGAAGAAAGAAGAGGAGGAGGAAGGGAAGGAGGAGAGAGAGGAGGAGGAGGGACAATGTTCTTCATTCTTTATTTCCTGTTTGGGGTGTAGCTGGCTGGCCTGTGAGTAGAGCCAGAGCCCTTTGATATGAGATATTTTTTAACCATATTAGGAGTGAATATCTTGGTGTTTCAGAAAGAACTTTAGAATTTCACCCAGATGAACCCTATGTCTTCCTAGATCTGCTGATATGTATATAAATTTGTGGTCTTTTCCTCTTGTGTTCAAGCCGTTCTTTTCCTCTGGATCCATAAAGACAATGGGGTGGGCACCAACTCTTCTGGTCCTCAGCTTGCTAAGTATTGTCACTCCTGGTGCATGTAGCCAACAGCCTTCTACAGAAGTGGCTGAAAACACAGCAGGAATCACACCTAGAAGGCAAGTTCTCAGAACTCATTTGTTGGGTGTCATTTAATATAGAGTCAAATCTCAACTCATCAGAACATCTGGACAAGCAAGGATATTGAGCTAGAAGTACTCCATGGAGTGAGTATTGATTATACCTTTAATGGCACTGCAGAGTATTGACTGAGAATTCAATTAGAAGTAATTATGCCCTTTAAACTAATGTGTCCAATTGAAAAGGTTGGAACTTGCAACAAACTCCACAAATTCTTGACTGATGATGGAATGTTCATAAACAGAGGACATACACCAAGCTTTTCTTGGAACACAAGTTCTTTAAGACTGCTAGTAGAATAACCATCAGATATTATTGCAAAGGACAGGATTCAAATAGCCTTGGGATGTTGACAGCTGGCCAGGTTCACTAGAGAGGTGACAATCATACAATCATCATTATCTCAATGACAGCTATCATTTTATTAGGTGATTTTTATGTGCCATACATTGAACTATATACATAGGAGCTGATTTAATTCTCAAGACTATATCCTGGCAAACTATGACCAGGGGCTAAATATAGCATGTAACTGTTGATAGATTTTACCAGAAAAAATGGACAAAGTCGTTCATTGCTTACACATCTATCTATAGATATGTTGCTTACATACTATCTCTAGAGATTTTTTTCCTTATGGAAAAAAATTTGTTTTCTTTTTTAAGTTACTGAAATTTGGAAACCTGATGTAAAAGACTATTCTATCTGGCACCTTCTCTTCCATCTTTCCAAACTTCTCTGGTCCCATGAATAGGTATCTCACCCAAGCAGGAACTTCCAGCATGCTTCAGGACAAGTACTTTAATGATTATGTTTCTTTTTATGAGGAAATAATTTATGCAGTTTAAAATATTTCTGGGAAGTACTTTCTAAATATGTCAAATTATGAAATTGAAGCTATACTTATCAATTAAGGCAGCATTTAATTACCCATTTACAAGGGAATAACAGAATAAAATGAAATATGTGTTTGATGGAATAGTAAACAGCAAATTAAACCAATAGCATAGAATGCTAAATGATTAGGGACAAATACAAATTGTGTCTTTGTAATTCAGTTCCCTTATTAGTGCAGATTCAGTGATGATACATGATCTTTACCTAGACAGTGCTTCATGAAGACACTATTCACAATGGGAGCTTGCCATCAGTGGGGAGCAATGGCCTGGAATATTCCAAACATCCAATATAGTAGGAGAACAGAAGTGGGAAATGGCAGAACATTCTCACACAGTTTCACTAAAAGCATTTGTACAGAAGCACGAAAGCTTTGTGATGATTAGATGTGCTAGAATTTCTCCAGCATAAAGTCTTCAAGATGAGAAGAAAACAGGGCAGAGACCAGTCACTGGGCAAAAGCCCCACAGATGTTTGAGATATCAAGTGAATCCAGAAGTTGGAATCCAATAGGAAAGGAGGACAATTGCAAGAGGTGTAGGTGTGAGAGAACAGGCTGATTCAAGGTGGCCTGAATTGGTCATGCTTGTGACCATTTGAAGGTTTATCCTCAGAGTTCAGCAGAAGCAGAAAGAATATGGCCAAGTTGACATTTTATTTATTAGATATTTTCTTTATTTACATGTCATATGATTTCTCCTTTCCCAGTTCCCCCCAACAAAAAAAAAGCAGACCAAAAAAAAAAAAACCCCAAAATGACAAGAACAAACCCTGTTGCCTCCCTCCTCCCCCTGCTTGCCACCCCACCCTCTCCCACTCATTGGCCCTGGCATTCCCCTACACTGGGGCACAGGACCTTTACAGGGCCAAGGGCCTCTCCTCCCATTGATGCTGACCTTTGTAATCCTCTACTATACACATGCCGCCAAAACAATCAGTCCCACCATGTACAGTCCTTGGTTGGTGGTTGAGTCCCTGGGAGCTCTGAGAGTACTAGTTAGTTCAGATTGTTGTTCGGGCTGCATATTGTTGTTAAGGGGCTGCAAACCCTTCAGCTTCTTTGGTCCTTTCTCTAACTCCTTCATTGGGGACCCTGTACTCAGTTCAATGGATGGCTGTGAGTCTCTACTTCTGTATTAGTCAGGTACTGTCAGAGCCTCTCAGGAGTTGACATTTTAAGATGAATTTCTGATTATCTAAAAAGTATAGGTTGTGAGCTAACAAATGACAGTATTTAAGTAAAAAAAAATCACTTTGTCTTATCTTTCAAAGCCTCCCTTAGAGTTTAAAAATAATTACACATTTTAATGGTTTACTTTGTAAAAATAAGTATTATTTTTGAGAATTTCAATGCATGATTTCTGCATCTCCATTGTTCATCAGTGTCCCTGCATCCTTTCCAACTCCCCCTCAAATAATTATCTTTTTAATTATTGTAATATCATATGTATGTTTAACCTGCTGTGGTCATATTGGATTGGACAATATATGTGGGCCCTCATCCCTGCAGAGTGAGCCATTGACTACCAGTAGCTCTTCATCTATGGGTTTAGATCCTGTGGAATTCCCGGATCTGCAGGGTCATGTCAGCTGGTGTTGTCATTATGCTGATGTTATTTAAGCAAACATGATCTTGAGAGTTGGTGAGTGAAGCCTTCCTGTTATATGGAGGGGACACTCTACTTTTTAAATCATAGATATTCAAATTATTGGAGATCAAAGAAAAAATATGAAGAAAGTTTACAAAACCTTTATCCAGGCTGGGTAGCAAGCATCTCATACAGATTGATGCTCCCTGTTACCCCTGCACTGCCTGTGCTGCCTCAGGCCATGCTCTTCATCCTGGGCTCCTCTCTCCTCTACATAGTACCTGAGGAAGGGCTTTTGTCATTGATCAAATACTACAGCTTGCCTGCAGCCATTAATCAATTTCACCAGCTGTTTATAGCTTTATTTACTACAAAGGAAGCCAGGTAATCCTTGTAAACTCAATAGATCTAAATTAACTGCATGTTCAAGAGCCAGCTTAGCAAGAATTATTACTCCTCGACTCAGGGGGACAGAGAAAAAGAATGATCACAGGACCCTGAGACACAGGTTCTGACTTGTTCTCTGGGGTGCAGGATGGCTACACCACGTAGGATACTTGCTTAATGGAGTCTCTATTAAGGAGTCTCTTGATAGAGTAGGACACTGCTCTTCAGTGCTTAAAATTATCCAATGAAGCACCTGCCTTGTATTTCTTCCTCTCTTTTCACTCCTCTGTCTTACCTGGTCTTGCCTTCCATTCCCCTTACTATGGAAGAATACATCCTTAAAGTGATAAAAATTTTTTTTTTCTCCACAGCATTTTTTTTTGGTGGTCACAACAATCATAAATTATATGTGTTGAATTAAATTATATTCAGCGCATTTTTATATTGTATATAATGTAAGACATAAAAAGATGAATGAATGGTAGATACACAAACAGACAGAATTTTCACACATGTCACAGAAAAAAACTTACAGGAGTTGGTTCTCTTCTTCTATCATGTGGGTTCTAGAGAGAAAGCTGAGGTCATCAAGCACAGCAGCAGGTGTCTTTATCTATAGCGCCATCTTGTTGAACCATCATTCCAAATACTGGGCACCATCTTAAAGCCCAGTCCAGAGACTCACACTGCATGTGCCAGAGATACAACTAGTTTCTTTCATTCCAAACTTTGTTAAAACTTTAGTTAACATATAAAGAAATAGGTTTTCTTAACATTTTATTCATATTTCATTTTGATTGACCTCCCCCCAGCCCACCTCCACACACAGTCCTCTCTCCATACTCCTGCCTTCCATCCTAGCTTTTATGCTTCTACACTATTTCCCCTTCCACTTTCAGATCATATGTGCTGACCCCCAACCCTGCCACCGTCCTACTGCTTTCAGACCCTTGGGTCCTGTTCTAATTTCATGACCTCTACTTAAACTCATTCCCATATCATCACACATATATAAAAGGTAGAAGCTAGGATCTGCATCTGAGAGAGAGGACAAACTGTGTGATTATAAGCCTGGGTTGCCTCATTTAATATAAAATTTTCCAAATCCAAGTTTTTTTCTACAGATTTCATAATTTTCTTTTTCTTTTAAAAATGTTTTGTTTGAGAATTTTATACATGAATATATGTAGTTTGATCAAGCCCACCACTTACTCCCTCCCCCACAACTCTTCTTACATTCCTCTGATCTCCAATCATTTTCCCTCCCAACTTTCTTCATGTGTTCTTTGTAACCCTCCTGCATCTAATCAGTATTGACAGTACGTGTACCATCTCCCAGAGTAGAGGAAGCCTATTAGGAGTCATATCCTTGAAGAAAACTAGCACTCTCCTTCCCCTAGCAGTCAAAGTTTGTCATAGGTGCCCAGCTAGGGGAGGATGCTGTGGATCTCTCCCCATCCGTGCTGAGATTTGACTGCCTTGATTCCGGGCATGTCTTATGTATCCAGTAACAGCCGCAGCCACTCAGTACTTAACTCATTTCACAATGTCCCAGTCATGTCCAAAAATCAGTCTCGCAGTAGTCCTCTCCTACCTTTGGCTCCTAAATCCTGAAGGCCTCTTCTCCAACGTGATCTTTGAGTTTGGGGTACAGAACATGAAGTAGTGAGAATAGTGCCAGGCATGAGTGACACTGTGGAGTAGGTCTTATATAGCAGGAGAAAGCTGTTGGTTACTCCCATGACATTTGTGTCAATATTGTACAATATATTCAGGCAGTCATTACCATAGCGTATAGGTTTCACATCTGCGTAAGAGGGTGAATTGCTTTTTTCCTTCTGTAGCATACAAAATACCTTCTAGCGCTATAAAATCTGGGAAGTAGGGATAAACTTACCAGATTTATGTTGCCATGTTCTATGTAAAATTCAAGTGTGTGTGGTATTCAGCAACAGGAACTTACTGTCTGGTCTCTTGAGGGTCACCAATAGAAATGGTAATGGGCTGTAGTGCTTTGAAGACTATATGACTCCAATGACCAATAATTCAAATTCTACTCTGTGTATGTATCTCATTTACATTTTCCATTTTTCACATCATCCAGTACAATCTTGTAAAAGATTGCAAAGAAGAAACTAATGATTTTCTACCTAAACGGTGGGAAGACAGATGCTCATAGACGTGGTATACATCTGTTCCATCACAAAACAAAACAAAACAAAACAAAACAAAACAAAAAAAACAAAAAAAACAAAAAACCAATTAGCTAGAAGAGAGCCCATCTGACTCTAGCTTTGTTTAATGCAGGCTTTTGCTGGAGTCATGGCCCTGGGTCACTGAGGTCAGAAAGTTGAGCCACATGGGCTTTCCCTGCAAAACTCCTCAGATCAGACTTTTCTCCTAGCTTAATATTGTTCTTATTCTTTTTAGTCTACACTCCCATCCATAATTCCCTGCATTGCTGACTTACCTCAGAGTATTTGCTAGTACCCCAGGCAAGCTATCCCTTTCCATAAGCCATTGCTCCTGCATAGAATGTTATAACCTCTTTACTCCCCTGAACAATGCCCATGAAGCCAGTCCATGCGACTTGCTAAATAAGCTTCCTTACACAGTTCTTCCCTTTCTAGACACTGCTGTCCTATATTCCTCCTAGGCTTGCTCATGCTGCATTTTCAGTAGGTTCCCAGCATGTAGCAAAACTGACTACCACAGAATCTATGTCCTACCACATTATTGAAGTCACCAGATTAAAACAGGACAGAAGACCCTACCCCTCAAATGCAATGGAGAAATAATGTTTAATCACATGTAGAACAATGAAATGAGACAGATACATTAAAAATACGTTCAATCATTACAAACTTACACAAATGCTTTCCATTTTATTAAGATGGAGACCTTTTAAAAATGAGTTCTGATATCAGGGAAAACATCAATAAGAGGTTACTGAGTATAAGTCCACATGATCTTTCCTTGTTTTGTTTTCTGTGCATACTTCTATTTTCTGGCAATTCAAGCATCAGCAGATGGATTACATATCACCCTGTGCATCTTCCAAAGTGTGACTCTAGTGCAAACTCCAGTCACAATGTAATTACATGCACTTGCTATTTTTACACTGCTCCCACCCAAGCTATAAATGCTCCTCTTCCTATTTCTCCATGGCTCACAGCACTTCACTGGCCTCTGAGGCTAAAGATTCCCTCCATTAACAGATGTCCTTGAGTTTGGTCATCTGTGCTAACCCATAGGAACTTGCCTGTCCAGGCTCACAGAGAGGCCTAACCTTTTCATACAGATGCTGTTAAAAATGTCTAGAGTCCAAGTGTAGGGACTTCCCTGATATTCATTCATTTATTCCTTAGATCTCCCTTACAAACAACAAACAGTAGCTCTGACATCTGTTGATCCAGGCTTGGCAATAGAGAAGAACTGTAAGTTAACCAAAGGAATTATAGTTTTGTTCAGGGCTTCACTCTTCCATTTTGGGCATGTTTTTGCTACTCATGTCTTTTGATTCCTCTGTAATAGGAACTTTGTCATTAACACAAAAAGAGGAAATAATGCCTAATGCATACATATACAATGTAGAGAATATGAAGTCAGTTTGGGGAGACTTCCCCAAATATAAGGCTTCCAAATATAAGCCTTACCATTCCTCTGTCTTGTGCTTGGTATGTTGTTTAACCCTTTTGTACGTACGGATTCTTGGTCTATAGCATCTTCTTTGGTGAGTTAGAGAAACCATGATGCTCTTGAATACAGAAGCTCCAAGTGTCTAGCATGCAGTACGTGGTCAGTAACGCCAGGTCTCACTGATGCCCTGATCTGTGGGGAGAGATAATGAAAGAGACTTTTACAGCAAAGCACATGTTCTAGCTAGCTTATTTATTTACTTGTTTACTCATCTATCTATCTATCTACCCATCTACCTATCTATCTGTCTATCTGTCTATCTATCTATCTATCTATCTATCTATCTATCTATCTATCTACCTACCTATTTACCTGACACAAGCTAAATTTATCTGAGAAGAACTACAACTGAGGAAATGTCCCTATGAAACTGGCCTATATGTACGTTTGTGATACATTTTCTTTATTAATGATTGATGTGGGAATACCAAGCCCATTGTGGTTAGTGCTACCCATGGGCAAGTAGTTCTGGAATATATAAGCAAGGGAATCTAGCAAACCAGAGAGAGAAAAAAAGCAATCAGGATTCTCCATTCCTTCTGCTTCAGTTTCTGCCTTCAGATTTGTGATTTGAATCCCTGCCCTGAATTCCATTGATGACAGATTGTCACCTGAAAGTATAAGAGAAATAAATCCTATCCTATTTAAGTTTGTTTTGGTCATGGTATTTCATCACAGCAATGAAAACCCTAACTAAGACCTAAGACACTAGTCAATGTAGCCACAGGCATCAGGGAAAATACATATATATATATATATATATATATATATATATATATATATATGAGAAACTAATTAAAAATCCTAATCTTCAGTCCAGAAATAATATATAAAACATGACACTAAGGAAAAAGTCCAATAAAATAGTGTACTGGAAGTGCTACTTACAGGAGCAAACATTCTGAGACAGAGGACTGAAATGACAAAACGTATATATTCACCAAAACTATTGTGCATTAACCAGGATTATGTCAAATGTGTGTTAACTATGCGTCCCTGTGACCAAATTTCTGAGACAGAAACTATAGAGGAAAAAATAATAATTTGGGCTCAAGACTACAAAGATTTCAGCCCGTGATTACTTGTCTCCACTATTTCTGGGCCATGGTAAAGTCAATATCATGGCAAACCCGTGATTACTTGTCTCCACTATTTCTGGGCCATGGTAAAGTCAATATCATGGCAAAGATCAAAGCAGTAAACTTCTTAGTGAATAAGAATCAGAGTATAGAGTTTAGGAAAGACAAAGACAAGATATACTCTTCAAAGACTACACACTCTAGACTACTTCCTCTAGTCAAACCCAGCTCCGTTTCCAGGTGCTCTGATAATGCCATCAGGTTATAAGAGAGGTACACTTGATTGGGTGGCAGCTCTGGTGCTATAATCATTTCAAAAATAATATATAAAAGATGGATTTTACTAGTCTTCTAGGAAGTTTTCAATACAGTAAGTTTGAAAATTGTGATTGGCCATCAAAATTTCCATACAATATGACTGCACACAATTATTTAGGCATTTGGATAAGACAAAACTTGGGCTGGCAACATGGCTTAGCTGGTAAAGGTGCTGGCCACCAAGACTAACGACTTGATTTGATCCTTAAGATTCCCAGAGTAGAAGGAAAGAGCCTGTTCTCAAAAGGCATCATTCCATCTCCAGGTACGGACTGAGGCTTATGTTTATCCATACATATACACACAAAAATATGTAAAAATGACTGAATATGTAAAATATGAACATTCATAAATTTTGAAGTAATGATATAGAGGAGATTTTAGGTTGTTTCACTCTCTCTTTTTAATTTTAATTTTATTTTTTTATTTGCTTTACATCCTAATCACAACCCCCTCACTCTTTTCTTCCCCCTCCCACCTCCCACCTTATAAATTCCTCTCCCCACTGCCCTCTCCCCTACGCCTCAGAAAAGGGGAACCACCCTTGGGTACCACTCAATCCTAGGATATCTAGTTACAGCAGAATTAGGCACATCCTCTCCCATTGAGGCCCAGCCTGGCAGTCCAAGTAGGGGAAAGGGGATCCAATGACAGGCAACAGAGACTCAGACAACCCCAGCTCCACTTGTTAGGACCCATGTGAAGGTCAAGCTGCCATTTTGTCTCTTTTGCTGACAAATTCTTTTTACTATGGAATAAAGAAACCAAATTTGATACATGCTTCAACTGAGACAACCCTCTTCCTCCTGATTAAGAAGATAGGGCTGATTATGTAGGAAGCACATCAGCAATCCAGAAATTCCAAATGCAATAGCATCATCCAGAAGCACACCCTCCCTTTCACAGGAACAGATGAAGACACTGTCTTTATGTATTATACTTTTCTTTATTTCAGTTCACCTGCGTACCCCAGAACTCATACTATCTCATGAACCCTAAACTACAAACCACCTGACAGGACCTGTCAAACTACTGCTCAGATGGATAGCACCCTTGTGTTCTTTTCATTGTCTTGGTGCTCCCCTACTCTTAAGCTCCCTTCAGGATTAGGCCATGCTTTACAGTGATCTCTGAGCCTGACCTCTAAAGTCCTTTGCCCTCAGCTCCTCTTCCTCAGTTCAGTTTGGTTTTATGTCTCAAAACTTAAGTCTTAGAGCTGAGTACATTGCTGAATGGTAAAAATGTTTTTCTACTATCTGTGAAATCTTGGCATCAACACCAAAAAAGAAAGAAAAACAAACAAACCTATGAGCCTTATGAGGAAATTATGTTGAAGAACTGTAACATTGCAACATCCCTTCACATATTCCAGCTCACACACACAGGCACACACACAACTTCCTTTTCAAATGAATCTGTTTCCTACTACTTTTTCTGTTCCAAATAACATGAGAGGTAATTATTTGAGTAATAGAATAATATTTTCTAAAATAAAAATGTCTTTTGACTTTAGTGTTTTCTTAAACTTTCTTCTTGTCTAATGATCCAGAAGTTTTTATATCTTTGGAGAATCTTAGGATCATTTGCATAACTGTAAGAAAAGAGTCTGTGGTTAGGAAATGCCATGGTTGATTCCAAATGTCTCTGAAAAAGGCCACATATGGCCAAGTATAATATGGCAAAGCCTACCAATAAGTCATACTGTGAGTACTAGTTTTCTACCCCTACCACAAAAATTACCAGAAAGTAAGTTTCATAAACCATGTAATTTCATGTTCTGTTACTTTTTAAGTGTGGACAAAGTGTTAGTCAGCTGATTTCTCTGTGTAAGATAGACCACGGGGTGAAATCCAATAAAATAAATAACAAATATATTGAACAGTTTTCATAAGAAAAACTACAAATGTACAATAAAAACAGGGGAAATATCATTCAGTATACACACCCTTCCAGAAAATGCTGAAGTGCAAATCAAAACTGCATTGAGAATCATTCCAATCAGAATGTCTATCACCACAAGAGGGTGGGGGGGAGGGAGGGAGAGAGAGGAGGAGGAGGAGGAGGAGGAGGAGGAGGAGGAGG
>JADRCD010199999.1:0-31819 GCA_019843815.1 Montemys delectorum
GTGTGTGTGTGTGTGTGTGTGTGTGTGTGTGTGTGTGTACGTGCACGTGTACACATGCTCTCCTACCATGTGAGGGGCCAGGGACGGAACTTAATTTAATTTTATTTTTTTTTGGTTTTTTTTGAGACAGGCTTTCTCTGTATAACCCTGGCTGTCCTGGAACTCACTCTGTAGACCAGGCTGGCCTCGAACTCAGAAATCCGCCTGCCTCTGCCTCCCAAGTGATGGAACTTGTATCAGCAGGCTTAGTGGACCTTTACCCTGGAACCATCTCTCCGGTATCACCATCGCTTGTTGAATCCTCACTGTGATTCTGCAGAACAGCCGGTGAGAGGGTTGTATGTTAACTTCACGACGGTTCTGTCTTCCTCTGGTTTGTAAGCATTGGCACTTGGTTTCCACACAGATCTGGTCATGTATTGAGGTCGTCGGGGCTACCCCACTCATAGGTTCCCCAGGATGCTGGGCCGAGGGATGTAGTCAGTGCCCTGATCTGTCTGGAGAAAGCAGCCACAGCAGAGAGGGTATCTGCAGTGTCCGGGGCTTGCCCTGCAGTCTTTGTTTCCATTTTCCAGCCCTGCACCCGGTACACCGAGGTTATTCCATTCCTACACCATGTCTTTGGTTCCCGTCCCAGACCGGAGTCAGTTTCTACAACTTGCTTATGTTACTACAAGCCGCTGCTTAAAAACAGTCTGCTTAGGGTAGGGCAAGGAGCCTCCTACCCACAACAGAGCTTGAGTACCTGTTGTATGTTAGGCAACTGTGCCTTCATGTCTCACCACGCTTGATCAGGACCAGCGCTTCAACCTTCCTAGTGCTGCAACCCTTTCAAACAGTTCCTCATGTTGATAGCTAATTTTCCTCTTTTTATGAAATCATCATATAAATATCTGATATATGACCCCTTTGGGGTCTTGACTCACAGGTTGAAAGAGAGCAGTTTTTAATCCAAGACATGAAGGAGAAACTGCATTTAAGAGAGGAAGAGGGATAGGTCCCTCCCCCGGCCGAAACACAAATGCCTTGGGATGAATGGATCTCCGGAGGAGAGAGGGAAGCCGGTGGGTGCTTCTGGCCTGGCTCTTGAGATGCGAGGAGAGAGAAGGCAGGTAAAAAAGTAAGGACATTCTGACTGTCAGCTACTCACCTTGGCTGCTCCTGGCACACAGCCCTCTCATTTGTGCCTGGGTACTTCTCACCAGTCTTCCCAGCCACAGGTACAGGGTCGTTTTGACACTTGAGAGATCGCAGTGGGTGCTGGGACAGGCCCTTGCCTGGAGACCTGCTTGTGAAGACAACCGCTCTTGTGAAGGGCTAGGTTTGTTAACTAGGAACTGCTTAGCACAGCTATTCAACACGGTGTGTGGGGTTTATTTTGGGCAGCGCAGGTCCTTATGCTGTGCAAGCTTTTGAGCGGAGCGGAGCATGGTGCAGTTAACTGGGAAGTGCACAAGCTTCCCACAGACGGATCGGATCGGATGGTGTGGTGCGTTTAGAGAGGAAACGTTAGGCGCCCATCCTGATGCAGGCTCTCTGGTAGAGCAGTGGGCTCCTCTGGGATCCTGATGCTGGCTCTCTGGGATCCAGTTCAGGATAGCAGCTGTCAGCATGCTCTCTCCCATCAGATCAGACCCCCGGTGTGGTCTTTCTGACTCTTCCTAGTAAACATTCCCTTTATTTCCAGACTTCACATGGTCGGGATTACATAAAGTATTTGTGCCTCTGGCTTCTTTAATTCCTAGTTTTGTTATGAGTATTCAACAACATCCACGTTGGGTGCAGACTGGGTATTTCCTTCCCCCCCCCCCCCCCAGACAGGGTTTCTCTATGTAGCCCTGGCTATCCTGGAACTCACTCTGTAGATCAGGGTGGCCTCGAACTCAGAAATCTGCCTGTCTTTGCTTCCCAAGTGCTGGGATTAAAGTTGTGCGCCACCACTGCCCTGCCAGACTGGGTTTTTCTTACTGCTGGAGGACAGATATTTCACTCTGTGTCTACCTGTCAGGTTTTGGCTTTAGTTTCTGCCTTTTGGATTCTGCACCTATCATGTGTCCCCTGCCCTGCCCTGCCCTGCCCTGCCCAGCCCTGCCCTGCCCTGCCCTGCCCTGCCCTGCCCTGCCCTGCCCTGTCCTCAATATGGATTTTAAGACATCATTCATCTCAACCCAGTACAGTTGCTTAGAGTACATTTCAAAAACAGTCGTGCTCTGGCTAACCCTCCAAGCTGACTGTAGGGGGAAAAATGTTATTTTAAAAACTGAGAGAGGAGCTTGGCTGCCGGAAACCTCAGGCTAGGGAGCGCCTCGCCTCAGCTCACTTTGGGCTCCTGCTTCCCTGACTCTAGGAGATGGGATGCGGACGGAAGCCAGGCTTGCACTAGGCATTGGGGCTACGCTGTTGCAGGAGCCCTGGGCAAGCCTGCTATGAGAATGGTTCCATCCCTTTCCACCCCCAGGGTTGAAGAGCTCTTTCTATCCCTTCTGGAGAATAAAGTCAACACGCATCTTCTGACCTTAGCGCTGTGGAAAGACAGGGTTGTTTTGTTCAGCTTCTCTGATGTATGTGTGGCCTTTGACCCTATTCCAGGCTTCTAGAAGGTCAACTTTGGCGGGCAACACACTAGTGCCACTTCTGTTTAGGTACTGATGTAAAGAACAGAAATCAAAACATAAATCTTTGCTATGTGCCGGGTGGGGCTGTGGGCGGGACTATGTGCAAACATGGGCGGAGCTATGTGCTGGCATGGGTGGGGCTATAGGCGGGGCTATGTGGCGGCATGGGTGGGGCTGTGGGCGGGGCTATGCGCAAGCATGGGTGGGGCTATGCGCAGGCATTGGTGAGGCTTAGGTCTCAAAGAATGGCTGAAGAATGCAGACATGGAAAGACAGCTCAGGAGCAGGAGCCAGTGGCAGGTCTGGTAGACAGAAATCTGCTGTGTTTTCAGGGGCCTCTCATACGCCCTCTTTTTCTCTCTGTTGCCTCAGTCTCTCTCTCTGGCATTAGTATTAGAGACCTGGGGACTTAGAAAGGTTGAGGGCTGTGTTTCTTAGAAGCACATGACACTTGAGCGTTGGGTGTGGTGAGAGGGTACAGCTTTTCTGTTTCAGGGACTCTGCTACTCCGCTTTCACCACCTACGAAGAATGCGGAGTAAGCCACCGAGGGATGCCTGTGCCTCCTGCCGAGTGGTCACCCGGGATGGGAGGCTGCAGCAAGGACTGGGAGAATGGTTTGGTTTCTGTCTTCTTTAGTCTTCTCTGACTGCCTCCCGCTCAACAAAGGGAGGTGAACACTGGTTGCTGCCGCCCGTGGCTTGGTTCCTGCTTGGCCTTGAGCTCTGGGGTGCCGGGTCACTGGGACTTGTCTGCTTAGTGTTAGAAAAAGGAAAGTGGGCTCCTTGTCTGCCAGCATCAAGGCAGTGGGCGCTGCTGCTTCCTGCGAGTACAAAGCTGTCTTTCTCCAGGCCTCCCAAGTCCTCTGCAGCCTCCAGGACCTGTGGTTCATACTTCCGGTTTTAGGTGCCTTACCTTTTGGTAGATTAGCTCTGTCAGTAAGCCCTCTTTTCAGTTTTGTTTGTTTGTTTGTTTGTTTGTTTGTTTTTCTTCGAGACAGGGCTTCTCTGTGTAGCCCTGGCTGTCCTGGAACTCACTCTTTCGACCAGGCTGGCCTCGAACTCAGAAATCTACCTGCCTCTGACTCCCAAGTGGTTGGGATAAAAAGTGTGTGTGCCACCACTACCCGGCTTTCTTTTTTAGCTTTGTTCTTTGAGGAAGATCTGGATAATGAGAAGAGACCTATAAGCCAGGAGAGGTTAGAATGGCCTACATTAAAGATTTTTATGTACACCTTGAATGTTATATGGAACACACACTGTTTGTTGTTTGAGCTTGTGCCTAACTGGGCATTGGGTGTTCTGCCTGGCAGTTTCTGAGCCCCGAGGGTGCTTCTCATCCCCGTTCCGCTATGGACTTCACGTACAAAAGAGAGTGCTCAGGGCCTGTCTGTGTTACTTGTGTTTCCTGGTTTCCAAAGGCTTTGCCTCTTAACTGCTTTTTCTTTCTTTCCCTCCCTTCTGGACCAGGAGGCAAGCCCCACCCAGTGAGCTTTCCCTTCACCGGGGTCTGAGACTTCTGATGGGCACAGTGCCTCTTGTCCTCACTTTGCCCTTCCTGCCTTTCCACCACTGGCTCTCTCTCACCTGTGTCTGGCTCACTATCTGGTAGCTCTCTCTTGGCCACGTGTTACCCCCCGTCCCCCGGCTGTGGCTTTCTGCTTCTCCTCTGCAGCTTGGGATGGTTTAGGAAGGCCTGGCTTCTTGGCCTCTCTCCCTTAGGGAATATACCCTCTTAGGATCGCAGCTTTTTTCCCTCAGGCTGCAGAGGGGTATTTGGAATTTGCTTCAGGTGTCTTTGTGTTTGGCCAGCCGGTGAGCCGCTTGGCTCCTGAGTTCCGAAAGCCCTTTCCAAGGAGGAGGGGCCTTTTTTTTGCTCTTTTTGTTGTTTTGTTTGATTGATTCCTTTTTTTTTTAAAGATTTATTTATTTTATGTAATTTATATGAGGACACTGTACCTGATTTCTGACACACCAAGAGGGCGTCGGATCCCGTTACAGGTGGTTGTGAGCCACCGTGTGGTTGCTGGGAATTGAACTCGGGACCTCTGAAAGAGCAGTCAGTGTTTAACTGCTGAGCCACCTCTCCAGTCCAATTGTTTTAAGACAAGAGTTTTTCTGTGTAGCCTTGGCTGTCCTGGAACTAGCACTGTAGACCAGGCTGGCCTCGAACTGGCAGAGATCTGCCTGCCTCTGCCTCCTGAGTGCTAGGATTTAAGGGCGTGCGCCACCACTGCCCATTTGGAGCCTTTGTTCTTCAGCACTCTTTTACGTTGCCATGACTGCCTGGTTGCCTTGACTACCTGCCTATGAGATGGCCCTATGAGAGTCCTCATTGGTGCTGAGCACGTTAAGCCAAAAGGTTGTGTTAATATTTTTAAAAATGAGTCCAGGTGCTTGCGTTATAGGTCGGACAGTGAATCCTTATAGATGTTTCTTTAACTTTTCTGTTCCTTAAACATGCTTGTAAAAAGTGTTGTCTCCTGGCCTTCCTGTTCAGTTTTTACAGATGATAAAATACCTAAGTGTCTACTTAACTGGACAGTTTTTGGACACCTGGAAGTGTCAGCAGTAAGCTTTGAGATGCCCTTCTTGGAAGCAAGTCAGGGAACGAGCAACAATCAGGCGTCCCGACGCTCATCCACTGACCTTGTGACATCTGCAAAGATGGCTTTGGGTCGTTGGGGGGACCAGGTAGGGACAGCAGGGGGATTACCAGGGCGAGACAGGTTCATCATCTCAGTCAGGACTCACCCCAGGCATGAGATCCTGGCAAGCAGCCATCCAAAGGAAGGACTCTCGGGTGTTGGGCAGCGAGGTAGTCCAGGGATGGCAGGGCCAGGATTTCCACGCTTTCTCTGGAGGATGCCGGAGGCAGCTCATGGTTTTGTAGCCTGTGAACTCCGAGCCTGGGCCAGGTGGAGGAGAGAGATCCAGCCTGGATTCATGCTGCTGCACCTCTATTATTGACTCACACCTTAGAACATAGTTGTAGCTTAGGTGACATTGGGGATGCGGTAGCACAGCCTGCAGACCCACCCCTACCTTATAGACAGGCCAGAGAAGGCAGTGGAACCTTTTGGGGCTGCTGGTTCAGACCTAATGAAATGAAAGGAAGATGGACTCCGCAGGGTTTGCCCTGGGCCGTCACTGACTTGTCCTGCAGATTCAGAGACTATGAAAAGACTTTAAAGACTCTAAAATCAAAAGGTTAGAATGAGGGTGTAGGGGAGGGCATTCCAAGGAGGCAAACAGTGAAGGCAAAGCCTCGGCATCCTGCGCAGCCGCAGACGGCAACATCGGAGCCTAGACTCTTTTCCTGTCTTGTTTGTCCTTTTAGGACCCTGTGATGGAACTCCTCCTCTCGGGGTCATGTTGTCACTCCTGGCTGCTGTGGATCTTCTCAGGGATGCCTGTGGGAGACTCTGCACATGGACGTCTCACAGGCCAGCTGCTTCTGACACACATGACACTTAAGTCGTATGGAGTGGCTTTCGATGCCCTGGCAGCACTGGGGTGGGGGTGGGGGACGTTCATAGATGAGCATAGTGATACTTGAAGTAAGCTCTGTGGCTCTCCATGTGCGAGTGTCCTGGAGAGATGGCTGCCCAGCCCAGTGTCCTTTGGGGACTTGTGGCCCAGTCCTCATGTTTGACCACCTTGTTAGGATATATATACGGCCCTCGGAGTCGTCTACCCAAAAATCAGTCTCTGTGATGCTAATTTTAATTGTGTCTGGGTGTGTGTATGTGAGTGTGTGTGTTCGTGTTCAGATATTCCAAGCAGGCAGGAAGTGTCAGATCGCCTGAACTAGAGCTATAGGCAGTTGTGACCTACCGGACTGGGAACTGTACAAGAAGAACAGTACACATTTTTTTAAGAAAAAGATTTATTTATTTAATGCGTATGAGTGCTCTATCTACATGTATACCTGCATGGCAGAAGAGGACATCAGATCCCATTACAGATGGTTGTGAGCCACTGTGTGGTTGCTGGGAATTGAACTCAGGACCTCTGGAAGAGCAGCCAGCGCTCTTAACTTCTGAGCCATCTCTCCAGCCCCAGCAGTACATATTCTTAACCACTGGGCCATCTCCCCAGCCCTATGATGGTAGTGAATTTTGTAAAATGAAACTTGTAAATATTTATTTTTACTTCCCGTGTGTGAGTGTTTTGCCTGTCGGGTGTCTGCGCACCACATGCATCCCTCTTGCCAACAGAGGCCAGAAGAGGGTTTTGGATCCCCTGGAAAAGTGGAGTTGGGGGGTGGCAGCTATGAGCTACCACGAGAACCTAGCTCCTCTCCGAGAGCAGCAAGTCCTCTTAACTCCTACGACCTTTTCCTAACCTTTTCGTTTAGTAAACTCCTTATTTGTGAAAGGTTTCAAGCCTACCTCCAAGATAGTGTGCACTACGAGCTCCCAGTTTCTTTAAGGACTAATGGATAGCTGGCCCAGCCAGCCTTGTAGGAAATGTGTGTTTGGAGGTCAAGCAACACAGGCGGTTCTGGGCCCCTGTGTATTGTCCTTTCCCTCTCTGCTTAACTCTTCACCTCTGGGTGCTGAGGTGGTTGGCCCCTGCTCTCCTCTCCTTTCCCACTAGTGCTGCTGACAGCAGGTTCAAGGGCCTTTTGCCTGATGGCCTGGTTTCTGCTAGCAATCCCCCAAGCATCCAAGGCATGCAAGTTCAGCCCTCAGTCAGTCTGCCAGCTGGCATCCGGGCACACACTAGTAAGTCTTGCAGTAAGTAAGCAAGCAAGCAAGCAAGCACCTTGGCTTCTGGAGCTTTCTTTTCCACTTAAGGGCGTCTGAAGTTGGCATCTTGCATAGTGCCTTGGGAGCTTTTAGCCGAGCAATGTCTGACAGGTATCCTGAACTTGGTCACCTTTGGCTTCCAGGAAGTCTGGCAGGGTGTTCGAAGCCTCAGAGGGGCCGAGGAGAACCTGACAGGAAGGCTCTCTGGACTAGGTAGAAAAGTGAGTGGTCCCAGCACAGGATCTCCACTTGGGAGATCTACAGTGGATGATGTCATCTCTGTGTGCCTCCAGTATTCTGTGGGGGCTGTGGGGAAGGGGGGGTCGGTGTCAGGGACCTGGGGTACAGGGGGAAGGAAGCATTCCTAAGTTAGCTGTCATGGACCAGTGGTGACAGCTGGGCTGGGAACAGTCAAGGTTGGCAGTGTGCGCCTAAGACAGGGTCCCTTCTCTGTAAGTTGGGAGTTATGAGGGTAGGGAGGGGGTTAGGGATGGTGGTCATGTAGGGTTAGCCCAGCCATTAGACACAGAGGGAGTTGGATTCCAAAATTCTCAACTGACTCCAAATTGCTTCTTTGGTGTTTTTGTTTTTGTTCTTGTTCTTTTGAGACAGGGTTTCCTCTGTTTAGCCTTGGCCGCCCTGGAATTTGCTCTGTAGACCAAGCTGGCCTCGAACTCACAGAGAACCTACCTGCCTGCCTCTGCCTCCTAAGTGTGGGCTTAAAGGCATGTGCTACCACTGCCCAGCTCAAAAGGCTTTTTAAAAAAGTGTGCGTGTGCGTGTGGTGTGACATATCTGCATGTTGGCATCATTTGTGGAAGCTTGTCAGCTTGTCTTGCTTTGTCTGTCAGTCTGTGACATCTGCATGTTGGCATTGTTTGTGGAAGCTTGTGTGTCTGTCTCACTGTGTGTGTGTGTATGTGCGCGCCCGTGCGCTGCACATGCCTGTGGTTGGCATCTGGAGGCCTAAGGTTGGTGTCTGGACATTTCTTCGGTTTTTCTTCATCTTATTCTTTGAGGCAGGGTCTCTCTGTTGAACTCAGAGCTCACCAGTTGGTCTAGTCTGCCTGGCCAGTTTCCCCGGAGAGTCCCTGCCTCTGCCTTCCAGTCACTGGAATTAGTGGTGGGCAGCCTCACCTGCCTGGCATTTCTGTGGGTTCTGGGAATCTGAATTCCAATGCTGTATCTACTGAGCCGTCTTCCTGGCCCCCAAGATTACGTTGGCCCACCAATACAAATGAGAACATTTTTTTTTTTTTTTTTTGAAAATGGGAAATAGATTTTTTTCTGATATATTCTGATTATGGTTCCCCTTCTCCAGCTCCTCTTAGATTCTCCTTGATTCCCTACCCACCCAAACCACATCCCTATGTTCTTTCTCTCTCGTCAGAATACAAATAGGTATCTAAAATAATAACACCAATGATAGTAAACAATAATATAAAGTAAGATAAAAGCAAACACACTGGAGTAGGACAAAACAAGCAGATTACCAGGAGATAAAGAGCCAAAGAAAATGCACAAGAAACACATAGAGACATACACCTTTGCACATAAATTCCATAGAAACACAATACCAGAAACCATAATACATACACAGAAGACCTATATAGGGTGATTTAAAAAAGGAGAAAAAAAAATCAAACCCAGATAAAGCATTATGTGACAAGAAACCTCCAGAGTTGCCACTGAGTTTGTTTTGCATTTGACCATCTGCTGGTTATGAGTGTCTATCCATAAGAGTAGCTTGTATACCTAATGAGACACCACTGGAGAGAACTAAGTTGCCTTCTGTGAGTGGTTATCAGTTGGAGAGAGCTTTTGGGTTAGCTATGGGGGCTTGTGTCCGCTTCCCCTCTCAGTGCCGAGATCCTGCCTGGCTTAGATCTGTGCAGGGGACTGTGCATGCTCCCATAGCATGTATGTTCATGACATGCATCTGTCAGTCCCTGCTGTGGTTAAATGCTGTTTCCCTGGCGTCCACCATCCCCTCTGGAATCCTAGAATCTTTCTTGCCTCCTCCTCTTCAGGGGTCCCTGAGCTCTGAAGGGAGAGATTTGATGGAGGCATCCCTTTCAGAACCGAGTGTTCCAAGGTCTCTCACTCTGCACATTGTCTAGTTACGGGCCTCTGTATTTATTCAGTCTACTGCAGGAGGAAGCGTGTCTGCCGATGGCTGAGCAGGGCACTGCCCTGGGAGTATGTCAGAATGCCAACAGGAGTCCTTTTGTTGCTACATTGCTTTAGTATTGGATTTCCACAGGACCCTGGCCTATCCTGTCTTAGGTTCTTGGTACCTGAGCAGTATTGGGGATGCGTTCTATCTCATAGAGTGGGCCTTAAGTTCAGTCAGACAGTGGTTGGTTACTCCACAAGCTCTCCACCACCATTGTACCTGCGTACCTTGTAGGCAAGCCACTGTTGTAGATGGACGGGTTTGTAGCTGGATTGGTGTTTACGTTTCTCCTGGTGGCCTGTGGTGAGCGTGCTTATTCTCCGTGCTCCCTTCTCTTAGGTTCTGTGTATCTTGTCTTCTGTTGAGCTCTTTGATCCATTCGAAGTTGAGTTTTGTGCAGGGTGAAAAGTTTAGATCTGTCTGGATTCTTCTATGTAGTTGTCAAGTATGACCAGCACCATTTGTTAATGATGCTGTTTTTGTCTTTTTTTTTTCTTCTTTCCTACTGTGTATTTCTGTCATCTTTTTAAACTATCAGCTCTCCATAGGTGGGTAGACTTATGTCTGAGACTTCAGTTAGATCAATGGGTGTTCTGTTGAATGGTGCACCTGTTTTTTTGTACCAGTACCATACTGTTTTTATTTATATAGCTCTGTAATAGTATCTGAGGTCAGGGTTGGTGATATATATCTCTGGCAGTTCTTTTATTAGTCAAGGTTTTATCTACCCTGGATCTTTTGTATCTCCATATAAAGCTAAATATGAAAATTATCCTTTCAAGTTCTGTGAAGAATTGTGTTGGAACTTTGATGGGGATGGCGTTGAGTCTGGAGATTGCTTCCAGGAGGAAGGTCATTTTTACGCTATTAATTCCATCGATTGCGAACATGGGAGATCGTTCCATCTTCTGATAACTTTTCAGTTTCTTTCTTTGATGCCTTTACATTTTTATTATGTAGGACTTGCTTGGTTAGAGTTACCCCAAGAGATTTTAAATCTTTGTGAGGCTATTGTGAAAGGTATTGTTTGCCTTGGTTTTTTTCTTAGTTCATTTGGCAGTTGTATTTAGGGGGGCACCTCATTTTTGTGTTAGTTTTTGTATCCAGATACTTTGCTGAAAGTGTTTATTGCTGTAGGATATCCTTGGTAGAATTTTTAGGGTCACTTATGTCTACTTTCAAATCATCTACAAATATAGATACTTTGACATCCTCCTGGCCTATTTGTCTCCTTTGATCTCCTTCATTTGTCTTCTCTAGCTAAGATTTCTGTCTTCCTTTCTTCCTTCCTGTTTGTTTTCGAGACAGGGTTTCTCTGTGTAGCCCTGGCTGTCCTGGAACTCACTCTGTAGACCAGGCTGGCCTCGAACTCAGAAATCTGCCTTCCTCTGCCTCCCAAGTGCTGGGATCAAAGGTGTGCGCCCCCACCGCCGGCTCTAGCTAAGCTTTCAAGTGTTATATTGAATAGGTATGGAGAGAGTGGACCAGCTCGTCTTGTTCCTGATGTTAGTGGAACCAGTCAGCTGTTTCCACTTTGAGTTTCTCTCTCCCTTTAAGTTGATATCTGTGGGCTTGCTTTGCTGTAACTCTCCTTTATTGTGTTGAAGATATCCTTAAGTCTCTCCAGGAATGCGTTCATTCTGCGACATTTTCCCCATAGTAGGCAGTAGTACTTTGTGTTTCTTGTAAGCGCCTGACTTGGGACAGACAGCCCATGATGGGATGTTTGCATTAGGTCCTTTTATGGTAGTGGTTTTTTTTTTTTTTTCTCTCCACCCAGGAACTTATTTAATCTCTGGTTTAACTGGCATTCTTTCTCTATCCTGGGCAGTTTCAGGCTGTTGATCTGGTGAAGTGAATTGGCTCTGGAGTATTTTCAGTGTCTCGTCTTTACCGTGGGCTTTAAGCATTGGAGCAGCCACCTTCCCTTCTTCCACAGTCACCGCCCTTTGTTCACCTCATGGGCGCAGTCTGCCTGAAGCTGTTCTGTGTGTCTGGGCTTGGGGGACAGGTTTTTTTTTCCCTTTTAGAGTTTACATTCTCCAGAGAAAGGCAGATAGCAGACAGCTGACTCTCAGCTGGTGATAAGCCTGCTGGGAGGACGTGACTGGACTGAGCTCTCAGCTTGTCCCTGAAGCGATACCAGACTGTGTCATCATCTGTAACTAGTTTGAACAACAAAAAAGCTAGGCATGCCCAGAGCTGGTCAGAGGCTTTTCTGGGGCAAGGTAACATACGTGGATATAGCCCAAGATCGTCAGAAGCTTGGCACTTTAGGGAAGTGAGAGAGAAGTGTGTCTGGGTGCAGTCGGGATGTGGCTAAGGAGATCTGGATGCAAGTGGGGCCAGGTCCGACCTGGCACATCTGCAACTAATTCAAAAAGTAGTGTTGGCCGGAGTGCCTTTCAAGTTGGGAGTTGGTCTTCATTTATTAAGTTGGGAGTTGGTCTTCATTTATTCGTTTATTTCTTTTCTCAGGCCCTACACTAAAATAGAATTTGCACTTGAACAGATTCAGAGCAGGTACTCCATTTTTGTTTCCGAGACAGGGTTTCTCTGTGTAGCCATGCCTATCCTGGAACTCGCTCTGTAGACCAGGGTGTCCTCGAACTCATGGAGATCAGCCGGCCTCTGCCTCCCGAGTGCTGGGGCTAAAGGCGCGCGCCACAGCCTCCTGGCTCTTTTTTAGTTTTTAATTGGGATTATGTTTGTGCTGGGCCTCTTCCTACTCTCAAATCCCGATGTGGCAGGAAGGTGCAGTGGTATGAAGCAAAGCAGCAGCCAGGTGTGAAGATGGAAGCAGAGGTGGAGGTGGGAGGACATGGTGTAGATGCAGCCCAAATGGGTGTCTCCCTGCATCTCCAGTTCATTCTCTGCCATTTCTAAGCAGAAAGGCAAGCAACCATTCTTTGTTTGTGTGTGTACAGTCAGAATAGCATAACCCTCCCCTAACCACCATCTTAGCCCCCAGCTGTTGTATCTGAGGCTTTCCTGCTGACCCTTCACCCAACTCTAGTGTTAGCATGTCCTGACCATGGAAGAACCCTTCTATGCAGCCCAGATGAATCAGAGGCCAGACTTTCTTATCTGGAGGAGCTTCTCTTGGTGCAGTATAATCTCCAGGATGACTCAGAGCAACACTTTGAATTTTAGCCAGCAAGTCAGGGTTGGAAAGGAAGCCCCAGAGAGAAAGTCAGCTTGCCAGAACTGGGGCAAAGGTGGGTCAGAGGCTGGGGCCGGAGAATGGGTGAAGACAAGCAGGGAGAGACAGTATGAGAGGATGACCTCACTATAGATCAGTCACCTAGGGAGGGACACAGTTAAGAATTGGGTGTCTGGCCGGGCGGTGGTGGCGCACACCTTTAATCCCAGCACTTGGGAGGCAGAGGCAAGTGGATTTCTGAGTTCGAGGCCAGCCTGGTCTACGGAGTGAGTTCCAGGACAGCCAGGGCGATACAGAGAAGCCCTGTCTCGAAAAAGCCAAAAAAAAAAAAAAAAAAAAAAAAAAAAATTTGGGTGTCTGGATGGTGTGCCTCTCTGCAGAGGTCACCAGCAGGGGGTCTGTAAGTATGATGTATGACATATGTACCTCTCTGACATGCTAATGGGTTGCTCTGTACATCGGGGCTTGAGTCTGTAGGTGAAGACGAGCAGATTTATCCTCTGGCAGCTTCCCATGATGCCATCCTATCATTAAATATGATCGGTCGCTCATTTCTGTCCCCGTACCAAGGTGTGTGCTCTCACTTGCTCTGCCCTGGCAGAAGGACACACCCACTTCCGTAAGAGAGAACGCTGGGGCCACGTCACAAGTACACAGCGTAGTTTTTGTATTTTAGGACAGGTTTGCGTAGTGAAGGGCTGCCACATCTCAGTGTGAGACCAGATCGAAATCAAGGATGGGCTCTCCATCTTTGTCACATTTCCACTGTTCTTAATCATAGGCTTTTTTTTTTTTTTTTAAGATAAATTTTATGCAGATAGACGTGTCCCCTGTGTCCTTTTAAAAAGATATTCATGAATGTGCACACACTGTACCCGTTGTCCCTTCCCCCTACTTAAAGAGCACCGAGTTTATCCTTCCGCTGGGCAAAGTGCTGTGTCCGTCAAAGGCTGGATGTGCAGTGTCTCCTAGAAGGTCACTGCTGTAAGAAGCGCATCCTCTTACCATGCCCAGGCTGCTGCTTCCCACAGATAAAGTCACAGACTCATTCCTTTAACATTTCATGGATCAACATGGATGCCTGTGGAGCAGCTTGGGTGGAATTTCCAGTTCCTGGGGGGGCGGGGAGAGACACAGACACAGAGAGACACAGAGACAGAGTGGGGGGGGAGAGCCAGACACACAGAAGCAGAGAGAGAGATATACACAGAGAGAGAGAGAGACAGTCTGTATGTGAGAGAGTGTGTGAGATCTTTGTGTGTGTGTGTGTGTGTGTGTGTGTGTGTGGTGTATGAGTGATGTATGAATATGTGGTGTTTGGTGTGTGTTTGTGTGAATGTGATGTGTGTGTGGTATTTGTGTATGTGTGTGTCTGTGTGAGAGAGATGTGTAAGTATGCGCTTGTGTATGTATGTATGTGGTACGTGTGTGGTTTGTATATGTGTGTGAGTGATGTGTGTCTATGTGTGTATATGTGTGTCTATGTCTGTGTGTTTATAGTGTATGTTTGTGTAGTGTGTGTGTGTGGTGTATTTTTGTGATGTGTATGTGTGGTATGTATGTGGTGTGTGACTAGGTTAGCTGGAATAAGAGCTTCTAGATGGTTTTCCTGTCTATGTCTCTTGTGCTGGGATTACTGATTTAAGATGCCTCGTCTGTGTGTGTGTGTGTGTGTGTGTGTATGTGTGTGTGTGTGTGGGTTCTCCAAGGATTATGCTTAGATCATGAGACTTGCATGGCAGGCGTTTTTACGTAGCAAGCCATCTCTGCTGCTGGTCCTGTCCTCTTTCTTTCTTTATACCTCACCTTGTCTTTTTATAGGAAGAAACATCTTGTTTTCTTGGAGTTTGGAAGGGACTGTGTTTACTTAGAAAAACTGCTGCATTGTTTCCATTTGCAATCCTGCCCGCTTCCCCCAGAATTTATTCTACTTCTTAAATAATAAAAAAGCAAGTGGAGACTGATAATGTGCTTTTCCATCACCAAACACTCTTCTCAGTAAGAACCTGCACATTTGTGTTGGAAACCATTGAAGGCACATTTTAAATACCTGTTTGTAGTCATTTCTTCTGACTTAAAAAAATTTCCCATCCCAGAGGAAGGCTTAAGTCTCAGGAGGTAAACAATACACAAATCCCAGGAAGTCCTTGAAACTTAACCAGATTTACAACCTCTCAGGTTATACAACAGTAAGGATGGGTGAGGAAGAGACTTATCAACCTGCTCAGCTGCCTGTACATTGTGCAGTTTGTAATGTGATCCTCCATTAGTGAGCATCATCGTGGCAGTGGTCTTTGAAAAACCCTAAAACTGGGCAGTGGTGGCGCATGCCTTTAATCCCAGCACTTGGGAGGCAGAGGCAGGTGGATTTCTGAGTTCGAGGACAGCCTGGTCTACAGAGTGAGTTCCAGGACAGCCAGGGCTACACAGAGAAACCCTGTGTCGAAAAACAAAAAACAAAAACAAAAAAAACCAAAAACAAAAAAGAAAAACCCTAAAACTGTTAGGAGTTTGCTCAGAGTTTGGGACTTCATATTAAGAGTGAGGGTTTTAAATTCTGGCTGGTCACAGAACTTTCGTCTGGTGTGTACTGTGTCCAGAGTTTCTTAAAGCAGACCCTGTCCTAACTGTTGTCTATTCTCGTGAAAGCAGTCTTAGCCCTTTGTTTGCAAATATGTTAGGCAGTTTTAGAGCAAAGTGCATTTGTTCATTAACTATATAGTCAATTGAGTCTGTGCCAGTTTGTGTAAGTCAAGCCAAACAAGGAATACAAGTTTTTAACATTCCTGTTTAGTTGGATAGAATTTGTAGTTTGAGCAAATTTGTAGTGGGACTTTCTAGTTTACTCACTATAAATAGAGCATAGACAATAGACCAAAGATATAGCTCCACTAAAGTCCAGCTTGTGACCCAGTTAGTTATTGGGACAATTTATAGGAATATGTGTGAGTTGACTGCTGCATGGATGACTCAAATGCAGCTGCATCCCTAAAAGGTCAATAGTCTGGGATCTGACTCACAGAAGCTGAACTCCTGGAACACTCTGTATAATGTACAGGCAGCAGGAGAGGTAAGAGAGTCTCTTCCTCACCCACCTTTACTGTTGTATAACTTGAGAGAAGGAGGGGCCATGTGAGTCTGGTTAAGTTTCAGGGAGTTCCTGGGATTTGTGAGTTGTTTACCTCCCGAGACTTAAGCCTTCCTCTGGGATGTGTTGTTTAAAGTCAGAAGAAATAACTACAAACAGGTGCTTAAAATGTGCCTTTCTCTTCGTTCCTATTGAAATAAATCTCAGTTAAAACATAGACAAAGTAGTCCATGTGAATGCCCTTGTACACTTATGTTTATCATCCATCACTCCCAAAGAACCCTTCTCTGCACGTCTCTCCCTGTCCCTTTGCTTAATCATCTGAAAATAGGGCTCCAGTATCCTAGTGTTTGCTCCCTGCATCTTCAGTGACACAGCTGGGAAGTGAGGATATTTTACAGTTGGCCACCCACCCCATTGTCTTGTCTCTTTTGAGAAGAAATTATTTTCCTGAGTCTTTAGTAAAGTTCTTTTAGTTGCCGAGGCAGTAGACTGCCAGCAGGGGGACATTCAGAACCAAGTTTTCTGTTTGATTAACTTTCATTGTTGATTAACTTCTCTGTAATTTTGATTTTTGGGCCTCCTTTGACTCCCCACGAGTAAAAAAAAATATTCAACTCTCAAGTTTCCCTTTCCCCAGCTCCTGCTCCCAGAATGATGGCTCCGAGACTAATTATTTATTAATAAATGCCCAGGCCATGAGCTCTGGCTCAGTCTCTTGACTAGCTCATAACTGAAACTATTCAAACTATTCCGTGTCTACCACTTGGTCCCGGCTTGCTTCTTCACTTCTCCTCAGCATATCTCTCAGCATCTCACTCACATCTGCATTCTATCCTGAGTTTGGCTACCTCTGGTTTATGTCATTCTGTCTCTTCAGTGTTCTCTCCCAGCATCTCCTTTCATTCTCTCACTATTTCCCAGTATCCTCTCTCTTCCTGTCAGTGTCCCACCTTCTGTTTCCTGCCTCAGCTCATTGGCCATTGCCTTTTTTTTTTTTTTTTTTTTTTTTTGACAGGTGATGCTCATGTAAGAGATTCTCTCTACATCCACCCCCCACCCCCCACCCCATGACCATTCATCTCTGCTCACCCCTAAAATTATGTGTGCATTCAGAGAACTGTCTTAGTGTATTTTAGGATGCGTTGGTGTATACATCCTGCCCAGGATGGATCTGAAACCACAGTAGGCCCTGGCGGACCCATGAGAGAAAGTTCAGAGACATGTTCCTTCGTCATGTTCCTCGGGGACAGGCTGGTAGCGTTTCCCTCGTCGAAGCCCCCAGCACTCCCCTCTGCCTTGAGTATGCTGCTTTGATGTTCTTCTGAAGGCTTACAGCACACATGATACCCCAGTTCACACCTGCTTCTCGGGGTGCCCAGGCCTCACTTTGCTCTTAATAACGATAGCCCCTCTTCTGGCTCCTTTGAGTCTCCTGCTGATGTCAGTAGTCGGAAACCGCCAATGGGGGCTTATTTGACTGACAGCGACAAGGGATCTTGGGTGAGTGATACCACTGGCAACCGCTAGTTTACTGTTTAAAGCCGGTGGTGGGTACTGCTGGGTGTGCGTTGTCCTCTTGACAGACTCTGGGATGACTTGGAGACTGTCCCTGGCCAGAACTACAGGGATTATTTTGACTAGAGTTTGTTAATGTGGGAAGACACATCTTGCCCGATGGTAAGGCATGACTGTATGATGGCTTTCTTTCTCCCTCCCTCCCTCCCTCCTTCCCTCCCTCCCTTCCTTCCTTTTGGTCATTTTTTTCTTTTTATTTATTTTAAACTCCAGATTTTATTCCCTTCCACGTCCACCCTCCGACTGTTCCACATCCCATGCCTCCTCTCCTCTCCGCCCACCTGTCTCCACCTCCACCCCCACCAGAGCTCTTAAACTTCCCGGGACCTCCAGTCTCTTGAGGGCTAGGTGCATTTTCTCTGACTAAACCCAGACCCGGCAGCCCTCTGCTGTATGTGTGTTGGGGGCCTCGTATCAGTGGATGTATGCTGCCTGGTTGGTGGTCCAGTGTCTGAGAGATCTCAGGGGTCCAGGTTATTTGAGACTGCTGGTCCTCCTACAGGGTCGCCCTCCTCAACTTCTTCCAGCCTTTCCCCTAATTCGACCACAGGGGTCAGCAGCTTCTGTCCATTGGTTGGGTGCAAATCTCAGCCTGTGACTCTTTGAGCTGCTTGTTGGATCTTTCGGAGGGGATGGCTCTGTTTCTTGACCAGATGATTTAAAAGCACGGCTGTCTATCTTCACTTGTTCACCATGATGGTCTGTACTTTGAACTGTGAGCCGGGAAAGCCTGATCTGCAGGTGTCATATGGAGGTCAGGGGGTGGTCAGCTGCTAGGTGCAGTGGGAGGAGCCTCCAGAGACCTGCTGAGCAAGATGTCACCGATAGCGGGAGGAGGCAGAAAAGGGAGTGTGGCAAGGGACAGTTGGACATTGGACATTGATCTATTGTCTTATTGGTTAAAGTAAGAGAGCTATCGCCTCTGATGGTGTCACCATAGAGCGCCCCCCAGTGGCACAGAGGACAGTTGCAGAGCTCATGGTGTTGGGGGGGGAGGGGAGGAGCATGATATCCAATTGGTTGAGTGCCTGGGCTATGGGTGCATCAAGCTCAGATTGAGGGGCCACCCTGAGAACGTGAGCAGCTGTGCTCATCCCAGGAAGAAGGTAACTGAACTCAGAGAGAGGCTCAGAACTGGCCAACCCGAGGGCCCACACTGCCTGCAGAGGTTCTGTTAGACAGGGGTCACCCTGCGATGTGTGACTGGCTATGTCTGTTCCCTGAAAAAAGCGTGTTGTCGTGCGGTGGACATCATGTATGAAGGCGATGTGTATTAACAGCCCGGTGCATCTTCAGAGAGCAGACGTTGTCGTACGCTTTGTGTCCAGGTCACAGAGCAGAGTGGCCCTGAGACCCTGGACACTGCCCTCCCGGTCGTCATCTCTGCCAGAGTGGCCACATTCACACTGCACAGGACACTCTCTTCCCGGTTCAAGACTTTCTCCCTCAGAATCTTGTGTGTTGTTTCCCTTCGTCTGTTTGAGATAAGATCTCAGGTCTGTGGCCATACCGTGGTGAATGCGTGGTTTGGGCTAACGTTAGCTCTCAGGACCTAGACTGCCTACTTAGCTGCCGGGGCGGTAGGCATCTTTTGCGAGCTGTTGGTAGTTTTAGAATGTGGAGATGTGGAAAACGTGCCTTCTCTGGGATCACCCGTCTGTGCCCCTCAGATCCTGGGCACTTACGTTTGGGAATGAGACTTTGATGTACATGTCTTCCGGGTGTGGATCTCTTTATGTGGGCGTGCACATGTGTGTGCGTGTGAAGGTGTGCGTATATATGGCGTGGCTAGATTGGCTAGCTAGGATTCCTCTGGTTTCTACCTTCCCAGTGCTGGCCTTGTTGGTGAACACTGTACCCGTGTCAGACTTTATTATGAGGGTGCTAGGGTTAAACTTTACAAGCCCTTTACACAACCGGCTCTGTGCTCCCACCTCTCCCAGTACTGATAACACTCAGCCAGTCTGCCTCTTCTGGTACCTTCTTCCGTGGTACACAGTTGCTTGTGCGCATAGTGTGGTGTTACCTGTGAGCTGCAGCTGGGTGGCCTTTCTGGACACTGGGAGTTCGAAGCCAGTGCGTGGGAATGGTGAACCTTACCACGTGATGCGCGGTCCAGCGATCTAAAAAGAAGAGGAAGAAGTGAGAGGATGCTTGGGACGTTTGATTCGAAGTCCATTGCAGTGTGGGCAGTGAGATGAACGAAGGGAGGGCTGGAGGTGCGGGTGCTTTTCCTTGAGGGTGGCACATCTGTGTCTCCTGTCTCCTTCCTCTGTAGCGGCTTCCAAACTTTTACATATCGTATGTGTGACTTAACATATCCTGGTGTTTACAACAAGTAGGCAGTAGAGAAGGTGGGGTATTAATAACTTACATGATATTGGCCTCCCTGTTGTCTCTCTTACTCCCCAAGTGTAAACCCTGGGTTGCCAGTATCAGGCTTTTTGTGTGTGTGTGCAGGCCTGAATAGACTTGTGCACTTAAATGCCTGTAAATGTGGGGGCCATAGGTCAACCTTGGATAGCATTTGTCAGGAACCCCTCCACTTAATTTTTTTTTTTTTTTTTTTTTTTGGGGGGACATGCTCTTGCTGGGACATGGGGTTTACTGATTATATTAGACTAGGCTGGCTAGCCAGCAAGTCCCAGGGAGCAGCTTGTCTTCACCTCTATAGCTCTGGGATTTCAAAGTGCAGACACCACACTCATCTGGCTTTTTGCAGGGGTTCTGCGGCTCAGGATTATGTAGCAGGAGCCTTACTGAACCCCACAGCAGCTGCTTGTTCCTTTCCACCGACACCAGTTTTTTGTTTGTTTGTTTGTTTTATACAGTTTCTAAATAGAACAGGATCCTCGGGGTAGGGGGGAGTTCCCCAACTGTACCACAGCCCACCACTGGACTTAAAGAAAGCCCAGCTCTCTGCCACGATCCACTTCCTTACTGCCCTCGGGGCCCTAACCCTAACGTCAGAAGCCCCTACTCTTCTTTAGTGCCTCAGCCGGGACCTTCTGTGCAGTGCTGATGGTAGCAGGCATTCTCCTGTTCCCGACTCTCCTGGGAGAGTCCCGTGAAAGCTGCCTGGGGCACAGTGCTTGCTGTTAGGACTAAGATGGTGACCCATGCCTTCTACCCTTTGGTGTTTCGTTTTAAAATCTCAGCCTCAAGAGATACAGTTCATGGAAGGGTGAACCGTCTCCTAATTGTAGATAAGCTTTCTTAGGCTGGATATTAAAGAGGACATTCTTTTTTGGTTTTTCGAGACAGGGTTTCTCTGTGTAGCCCTGGCTGTCCTGGAACTCACTCTGTAGACCAAGCTGGCCTCGAACTCAGAAATCCGCCTGCCTCTGCCTCGCAAGTGCTGGGATTAAAGGCCCTCCCCCCCGTTAAAGAGGACATTCTTGATGCTGATAAAATACTAAAAAAAAAAAAATTGTTATTACTGTTCTGGGGATCAAACTCTGCGTCGCAGATGAGGTGAGCACTCTGCCCAGCCCATTCTGGTAACACTTTTATTCAAGATTTTTATGGATAAATTATACATGAAGCATTTGGCTTCTTTTTGTTGTCTAGAATAGCAGCAAGGTTATTCTGGGTAGCTTCAGTTTTTCTTCCCCCTTTAATTAACAAATAAAGTTTATGTAATGTGGTGGTCACCTTTAAGTTTGGAGGGAACTCGCTACAAAGAGCTCACAGTTCTTTCAAGATGCCAGCGTGATGGGGGAGTGAGTTGGGAAAGTTGGTGGGTATTTAGTTTGGGATATATTTTTTGATGGCTCTTACTTATTCTTTGACCATTTCATATGTGGCTGTCTTGAGCCTATCCCCCTCTAGCTCCTCTCTTCCTCATCTTAAGATATCTCCCCTGCCACCCTCATTGGATCCTCCTCTTTTTTTTTTTCCCTCCCCTAAAGCACGGAATTCTGCTTTGCGCCCCCTGCAGGAAGGAGGTTGTCATCGCAGGCTTGTCCACATGCCTGCATTGTGGATCCCACTGCTTCTTTGGAATTTTATTTTTATTTTATTTTATTTTATTGGTTTTTTTTTTTCCAAGACAGGGTTTCTCTGTTTAGCCCTGGCTGTCCTGGAACTCACTCTGTAGACCAGGCTGGCCTCGAACTCAGAAATCTGCCTGCCTCTGCCTCCCAAGTGCTGGGACTAAAGGTGTACGTGCGCCACCACTGCCTAGCTCTTGGGAATTTTAAAATCAGGTGTTCCTGGGTGTAGAACTGGCTCCTCTTATTTGGGCAGGTGTGTGTGGGCCAGAGTTTTGTCAATATGATAGTACCCTTTGCATGTTAGGGGACACATTCCTTCCTGCTGCCTGGTAGGCGTTGGTGGTAGTCTAGTACCACTGAGTCAGTCTGAAACAGGAAATTAGAAACAGGGTTTGCCCTCATGTAACCCTTTTGTTTTCAGAAAACCATACACCAGAGATACCTGAGCTGTGAGGCCCAGGAGGCAGTGGCAGACATTTATTCAGACTGTCTGGTGTTACAGAGAGTCTCTAACCAGTGTTTGGTTTTCCCCTGAGAGAGAGAGAGACGCAAGCTTGGATTTGGGATTGCTCTTCACAGAAGACTTGAGAATGTAATTGCAGAGTCTCGAATGCCTTCCGAGGTAGGATAATGTTGTCTCGGAGGCTCCCTTGGCCATGCCTCTTGGAATGTTCTGTCTTCTGACTCCCTGCCACCTCTGTACAATTTTTTCCCACATAAGAACGCTTATCTGTCCGATTCAGATCTCCTGGCTCAATCCTGGGGAGCTTGTCATAGTTCTCTTGGACGAGCGGATCTCTACCAGGCTGTCTTTTTAAAATCTATCTTGTCTGCCTGTCCATCTATCTAGAATTACTCAATCTATTTTGTCTGTCTGTCTGTCTGTCTAGAATCACTTGATCTATCTTGTCTGCCGGCCTATCTATCTAGAATCACTCGATCTATTTTGTCTGTCTATCTAGAATCACTTTGTCTATCTTAATCTGCCTGCCCATCTTATCTATAGAATCACTCGATTTATCTTGTCTGCCTACCCATCTATCTAGAATCACTCGATTTATCTTGTCTGCCTGTCCATTTTCCTTGATTATCAGCCAGTCAGTCAATCTGTATGATGTCTTTGCATGTATCAGATGTGCACATTTGTATATATACAGTTGTACACATGCCACAGTGAACACGTGGAGATCTGATCACAGGACAGGTGTGTTTTCTTCCCTCCTGGACCCCGTTTGTGACCGCATGTATCAGGCCAAGTGGTCTGAGAGCTTCCAAAGATTTTGTTTTTTTTTCTGGACTTCCCATATAGAATGATTATGGAGATTACAGATAACCTTTGTCAAGGTTTAAGTGAGTCTTGGTGCTTCAACTCAGATCCTGCATGGCAAGCATCTTACTCTCGCCTGCGGCTCTAAACATCGTTTCTCTCACTAATGAAGGCACACTTCCGGTTTCCTGAGGGCTGGTCATCAATATGCTCCTCATAAGCCCCTCTGACCTGGTTTCTGTGTTCCAGTGTCTTATAGCATACCTGAGGGGTGACCCAGATCTCTTCAGGAAAGGAGTTGAAGGAGTTGAGATCCCGCTGTGTTTTTAGACTGCCTTTCTCCTGCTGAACACCAATGGTCTGAACCCCGTGGACATACCTAGGTTTTCGTTTGTTCTTAATTATAGCAACATTATTGTATGGCCAGGATAGCTATCATTTCCCCGGTGTCTGCATTGATTCATTCGCTGTAGCAGAGTCCCATAAATGTAGTGAGTTAATACTGTGTTGTATGAAAGTCCAGTGTGGGTGCCACTGGCCGGACAGCAGAGTGTGGCAGGCTTGATTTTCACAGCTTCTAGAGCAGTGGCTCTCAACCTGCCCAGGGCTGTGGACCTTTACTACAGTTCCTCGTGCTGTACAGGACCCCAGCTGTAATTTTCATTGCTTTTTGATAACTGTAATTTGCTACTGTTAGGTAATTCCTAAGAGGCAGGCTATCTCGTATGCCACCCTCCAAAGGGGTTACAAGCCACAGGTTGAGGATCGCTGGTTTAGCATCTCTTGTCTTAGTTTCTAGAGGCCACTTGGATTCCTTGTCGCCGTTGCTTTCTTCCTCTCAAAGTTAGCCGCACAGCTGGAGGCCTTGTTGACACTCTGGCCTCTTTTTTGCTTTTCCACTCTGAGGTTTCTGGAGGCCCCGGTCCCACCCAGAGGGGTTGACAGATCAGCAACCCTAACTGCCACCACCGACCGTTCCCTTTGTAGCTGTGGTGAGCCCTGGGTTCAAGGGAGAGACCCAGCTACAATGTGTCCAATAAGAGAGTGATCAGGGAAGACACCCAGTGTCACTTACACCCACATACACAACTCCACACATGGCATGGCAACACACACACACACACACACACACACACACACACACCCACCCCAATACATGTCTCAGTGACTGCAGCTTCTGTGCTTGGCTGGGCTGTGGAGAACAGGAGGCAAGCTGACTGTGAAGGAGTTATCTTCATCTGACACTAATAGGTCCCTTAGTCACCTTCCTAGTAAGTGTAATGTCCCGCCTCTTCCTGTCTTGTGCTTGTGGCCTGGTTAATTTGTTGGTTGTATTTGTCGGGTAAATGTGTAAGGACATGAGTGTCTACACGTATGTACTTTGCCAGTAACTACTGCCTCTTTAGTTCCTTCTGGCGTGCAAGCCAGGAGCTGCACCGTGCTGGATACAGGCTGTGTCCCAGTGAGTTGGGGAACATTCGTTCTTCGTGAAGAAGTACTTTTAGGCAGTTGTAACTGTCCTTACGAGTTTTGAAGGCTAGGCAGACCTTCCCCAGTTTATAGCCTCCAGAGTCACAGTCAGTGTGTTCTTAAAATTTTGAATGGAGCCTGAGGTCCCTTTGGAATATTAGGTATAAGGAATGTTGAGATGTGTTTTCGTAGTTCCTTACAAGTGAGTTGCTTTAGAGGGTGTGTGTGTGTGTGTGTGTGTGTACACGTGTTGTTTGGGAAGTAAGCTGTTTGCTGAAGGAGCGTTATGTTAGACTTGCATCCTCCAGTCTTGGGGTTTACAACCCATCTTCACTCTCTACCCAGATGTGGACACTGGACCTCTCATGGCTAGGCACTGGCTAGGGCAGTTTCTTAGCCTTCAGGGAATCCTTGCTAGATTCTTCCAGTTTCTCCCAGCCAGGAGTTTTCCTGGCCCAGAGCACTTCAATTCCTGTCTCTAGCTACAATGCTGCTGCCCTCTACCCCCCCACACCCTTCCTTGTGTTTCTGGTTTCTCTCCTTAAGGACATCAGGAGTTATGGGTGTGGCCCGCCCACATGACCTCAGCTTGGCTTTATCCTCGGAGACTTTATCTCCAAATAAGGTCACCCTCTCGCCTCACTGGTCCTTGGGAAGTAGGACTTTGACCCGTCTCTCTGGAGGGACCCATTTCATCCCGTAACTGGTGTGGAGTATGGGAAATCATTCCGAGCAGGCAGGATGGATGCTGTCATGCTGCCCATGGGGACGGCCCAGCAGATCCTTCAGACAGCTGCGGAACAGTCTCAGGAAGTGTGTTATGATAAGGCCAAGAGCCCTGGCTAGAGTGCCAGGCAGCTTGGCTGCGTTCTTGGCCAAGTGGCTGTAATTCTTGGTTTTCAGTCTTTTGGGGGGAACTGTATTGACAAGATTCAAGACCACTGAGATCCATTGCCCTGGGCGGCAAACTTTCTAGGCAGCTCCTTCAGGAGAGAGTGGGGCTTTTCTCCTCTCTGTTACCTCTCCACCCCTAAATCTGGAATGTTCTACTACAGTGGAACACACACACACACACACACACACACACACACACACACACACACAGAGAGAGAGCTTAGGGTCAGGTGTCCAAGCAGAAGGAAACCTTCACGCTGGAAATTAGTCCTTGTGGGTAAAGCTTATTGTCTTCTTCCTTCTCCCTCAGGAAGACTTGAAAGAGCATCCCATATCCACAGCACGCCAGCTGCTGTCTCTTAAGCAGAAGTTGGAGGGCAGTCAGTTTAGACACTTAAGAGCAAGCTCAGGATCCACCTATGGGCTGAAATAAATTACCAGGGCCAAATGGATCAATTGGGGACAGTACAGGATACTGTTTTTTCAGCACGGTCTTTGTAACAGCATGGCGGAAGCTTTGGAAATGACCGCCGTGTCCAGCTGTAGGGAGATGCATACCACCTCCATCACTGTCGACTGCTTGCCCCGTCTGCCGTCAATATGGTGTCTCTTCAAGAAGTTGATGTTTCCTGCACTTTGGTAAGTGCGCTTGCTCTCGGTCACTCAACATCAGTCCGGCCGAAGCTGCAACTTGAATGCAGGTCTGAGGAGGAGGCAGGGGCCAGCTCCTAGCATTGCCTAGCTGCTGCTTAGTTCTTGGGTGTGGTTAGGAAGCAAGAGAATAGAGAGGGTAGTTCTAGGGGGAATCTTGTGACACCTTATTTTCGCACCTCGGACATCATCGGGGTTGGGCAGCTTTTGACATTGTAGCGTAGTTTGGGTCGGTTTGACTAGCCTCTTGCCAGTGGGAAGGGCCACTACCTCTTGGCTGTGTAAAGGAAGGAGTTTGACTGGTTTTGGGGTTGGGTGGGGAGGATCTTCTGTTAGGGACTAAAGCAGTAACCTTCTACCTGACAGGTAAACATGGCAGGAGGCGGGCGTGCATTTAAAGAGGAAGAGAGAGACTCCTTTCTCCAACATACACAGAACCCGGGTTTCCCATCCTGAGACACCCCAGGCCATTTTGTTTCCATACCGTCATCCTTCACTTTGTATGCGCTTTTTGAAAGCTAGCCTAGGGAGCTGAATCTGCAATTAGATTGCAGTAGAGAGTGTTATCCTAACTGACATATAAACGAGAACATTTTTAACTTGTCAAGCATTTCTACGATGGAGTTTGCCTTAAAGCATAGAAGAGATGATACTTGAAGCGAGGGCTAGCCATTTGTCTAAATGTGTCAGGACAATAACTATCAGGCAAGTCTAATAATTATGTTAGTTCATGAGTTGTCATGCCGATAGGAAGTTAGAGCCTTCTCATGTTTCATTATGCTATGAAATAGACATCTCTTTTTCTCTCTGAGGCCACGTAACATGTTGTTATTTCACTTACGATGTAAACACAAACCACAGGCCCACTGCGGTGGTGCCTGCCTGTAATCCCAGCTCTTGGTAGGTAGGCGGAGGAGGCAGGGAATCAGGATTTCAAGTCCAGCCCAGAGGCCACAGAGTAGACCAAGGAATCCACTTGGCTTCTTAGAGACAGCACAGCACACTTGATAGCTACACATGTTACATTAGCTCTATACTCTTGTTTGAATAAAATGAGGTGGTTGTTGTTGTTGTTGTTGTTGTTATTATTATTATTATTATTATTATAGTATTTTCCTAGTCAGCTTTAACTGTTTAGCATCACCTGTATGAGAAGGGAGACTTGGTTATGGGATCGCCCAGATCAGAGTAGCCTGTCGACTTGTCTGCATGGGGATTGCCCAGCCCATAGTAGGCAGTGTCATTCCCTAGGCAGGGGGTCCTAGGCTATGCAGGAAAACCAGGTAAACGGTGAGCCTGAGTGAGCAGCACTTGCTCATAGTCTCTGCTTCGGTTCCTGCTTGATTGAGCTCCTGTCCTGACTTCCCTCAGTGTTAGACCCTGAGCTTTCCTCCCCTAAGCTGCTTTTGATTCAGTGTGTTTTATCACGGCAACAAAGACAAACTTAGAGCAAATACATTGACAGGGCTTTTTTTTTTTAAGTTTTTTATTAGCCTATGTGCTGGCTACTTTTATGTCTGTCAGCTTGACACAAACTGAAGTCATCTCGAGGAAGGAACCTCAATTAAGGAAATGCCTCCATTAGATCAGGTTGTAAGCAGGCCTGTAGAGCATTTTCTTTTTTCTTTTAAGATTTATTGGTTTTATGAATATGAGCACACTATAGACTTTCACTCTCTTCACACACACACCAGAAGGCATCAGATCCCATTATAGATGGTTGTGAGCCACCATGTGGTTGCTGGGAATTGAACTCAGGACCTCTAGAAGAGCAGTCCAGTCAGTGTGCTCTTAACCACCAAGCCGCCTCTCCAGCCTGGCATTTTCTTAGTGATTTGGGCAGCCTGTTGTGGCTGGGGCTGTTCTTGTGGGTTGGTGGTCCTGGGTTCTATAAGAGAGCAGGCTGAGCACGTCACAGGGAGCAAGCCAGGAAGCAGTGCCCCTCCATGGCCTCTGCATCGGCTCCTGCCTCCAGGTTCCTGCCCTGTTGGGTTCCTGCCCTGACTTCCTGTGATGATGAGCTGTGACGTGGAAGTGTGAGCCAGATACACCCTCTCCTCCCCAAGTTGATTTTAGGTCATGATGGAAGCCCTGAGCAAGACTGTGTATACTAATTCTGACATTCCCACACACCTGTCTGAGATGCATTTAGGTAATAAATACCCTTTATTTTCTCTTGGCACTTTCTGCTCAGCTGATCCCTTCATTCCCAAACCCGGTCCTCTACTGCCGGTTCTTCTGTTTTGCGTATGTTTCTAGAACTTTTATGTCCATTCAAGCCAACTCCCCCAGGCCTCTGTCGTGGGTGGTCTCTTCTGTTAGGCTCTTATGTACTTTACTCTTTTGGATTTATTCACATTATAATATGTCTCAATACCCAGGGAAATGCTTCTCACCAGGGCTGTATAACTTTTGGCTAACGTTTTTATCATGTAGTATTTTTACTCAGACAAAATAAATGGACCGTAAGACATGTGCGTGTTTCAGAGCACAAGGAGAGCTGGATCTCCCTGGTCTACAAGCCACGAAGGTTCCCGCAGACGAGGATGCCACTCCCCTCCTCTGTGTGGGTGTGCAGGTCGGCCGGCTGCTGCAGTTTGCAGGGATTATTGTCTTTCCTTGCCCTGTAGGCTGTAGATTCTTTTCAGCTGAGGGCTTCTCGTGCCCTAGGTCCAGCCCCTGTGGTACACATTCTCCCAGGCCTCAGGTTTGGGGGTCTTCGTGCCCCTGGCCTGCAGTGTCCGAGGAGAGCCGTGGATGGTTGTGGGTAGCTCCTCGTGGCTGGGCACACACTGTGAAGGCTTGAGTGTGGCCCTTGATTCCTCTGGGAGTGCTGGGAGGTACAGCCCTGGAGAACACAGCCTTCTCCATGGATCTGCCGCTCTCCTCCTCTGGTACCAAAGCTCTGCCTCCAGTCTTGTGCATCTTGGGCAGCAGAGAGCTCCCTGCCTGTCCCCCAGGTGGGTTCTGCGTGTATGTATCCATGGACCGCCTTATTTACTTATTTACTTACCTCATTTAAGATAGAGTCTCACTATATGACCCTGGCTGCCCTAGAGCTTGTGTTGTAGACCTGACTGGCCTCTTCACTCGCAGATCCACCTGCCTCTTCCTCTTCAGGGCTGGGTTAAGAGCTTGTGCCACCCGGCCCAGATCTGCCTTGCTTTTTGAGACATGCAAGTTCTCTCCCTGAACGTGCATCTTACCAACTGATGAGATTGTCTGGCAGGCAAGCCCCAGGGGTCCTCTTGTCTCAGGCTCTGACAGCTATCATCGTGGTCAGCTTTTTATGTGGGGGCCCAGCTGGCACAGCCAGTCCTCGAGTTTGTACGGCAAGTGTTTAACCAGCTGAGCCATCTTCCCAGCCCAGGCAAATCATCTCTGTGTGTCTTCACACTACCTCAGACAGAGGTGGCATTCGCATTTAATAAAGGAGAAAACTGTGCCTTGAAGGGATCATGACCCCACTGGGGCCACACAGTTAGAAGAGACCACACACCTACCTTGAGAAACAGGTAGCCTGACGAGTGTCTCATACTGCATATGAACCTCCCCCCAAAGTGAGGTCTGTTTGCCGCCGATCTATTAGACCAGTCCAGTTCATAGGCTTGTGATGTGCCCACCCAGGTAAGCCAGGGACTCATTTTGAGTCACTTGTAGATTTGGTGGCGTTGAATTCATACGGTTGGTGCACTAGACTTTCTCTGTAGCTTATTTGACAGGCACCCACGGGCTGATAAAACTTGGAATCTGTTAGGGTTCTTTTAAAGATCTTAAAGATCTTAAGAGTTCTTGATAACTGGAGAGCAAACATGGGCATTGTCTGTCTTTCTGTCCTACAGTCCTAGGACCATGGTCTGGGATAGAGTCTGAGCATTGTAGCACTGTAGCTGCATGTCTGTCTCTCTCTGCCTCTGTTTCTCTGTCTCCGTGAGTGTCCTGGAATAGAATTAATAAGTGCTTTAATTCACTGATTGCTTCTGCTGCAGACTAGTGGATAGGCTAGGGAGAGAGTATTTATCAGCAGCTATGGATAGTCGAGGAATCGTCCTTTGAGCGTGGAACGGGAATCCTCTCTTTGAGCATTCCCTTAGAGTGCTGGTATGTCTGGCTTGTGTTTGGCGCCACTGACACACTCAAACAGATTTCTGCAGAAAAGTGGCTTGTGTTGCTAAACCTATTGGTATAACCAGTTTGTAAGCTAATCCCATAAGACCCGCCGCCAGCTGTCAGTTGCAAAGGATCCGGTTAAATTCTGAGCATCTGCCGGGGCAGTCCATAAATGCAAGGCACACCTCACACATAACAGATCAGAAAGAATGAGGTTTTACCAGGTTGCCTGGCAGTGTGTCTGTGGTTCTTGCAGACCTAACAGTATGCTATCAGATGCTAATCAAACTTAAGGTGTTTTTTTTGTTTGTTTGTTTGTTTTTTAAGGTTTGGTATTGTTGTTATCTTTTGAGACACAGTCAGAACTCTGTAGCCCAGGATATCGGGGCAACTCATCTCTCTCTGGAACCCATGCTCGACAACTGCTGAGCAAGACTTGAAGCTTTTTAAAAACTTAGATCTTGGGATGGCTAGGTGGCTCAGGAAGCAAGGGAGTATGTTGTAAAGACTGACAGTCTGAATTTAATTCCTGGAAACTCCTGTGGTAGACCCCCACCAAGATGTCCTCTGACCTGTACAGGGCACAAATCCCCCCCCCCCCCCCCGAAAAAAAAGGTTAAATTTAGATCATTAGTGGCTAGACAACAGGATAGCAATTTAAAATTCTATTATTGTATCTGGGTGCCTATGTGTCTGGGTAGCAGTTGTATGCCTCCTGCCTGCAGGAGTCCTTGGATACCCCAGAACTAGAGTTACAGATTTGAGAGTTAATACGTGGATTCTGGGAGTTGAACACAGGTCCTCAGAAAGAGCAGCCAGTGCTCTTAACCACTGAGCCGTCTCTCCAGTCCCAGAATGATACTCTTGAATAATTAGTGTAATATATTCAACTGTCCGGATTCTCAGGCTTCTCCGTTGCCGAGACAAAACCACTAGCCAATGCTAAGATGACATTTCTAAGTCAGTGCTCTGAGTTCTGTCAGCCGTCTATGGCACCTGGCCCTGACGTACTGAGGCTGGGGTCAAGCACAGGTTTTCCTGTACTTTCATGCTTTAGGGGACTGGCCCGCCTTTTGTTGAGTCTGGCAGATGTTGTATCAGCCTGCGTGGTTCTGATTCGTTTGGGCTCTTGGGTTTTTCTCATCAGCAGGGAAATGCTATAGTAGATAGTTCTGGAACTCTCCAGAATGCCAGTTGGCAACAGGATGAGATGGTACCTGTCACTGTGGTTGACAGCACTGCCGTCAAATCTCTGCCCAAGGGGGCTGGTGAAATGGCTCAGCGGTTAAGAAGGTCGTGAGTTCAAATCTCAGCAACCACATGGTGGCTCACAACCACTCATAGTGAAATCTGACGCCCTCTTCTGGTGAGTCTGAAGACAGCTACAGTGTACTAATTTATAGTAATAAATAAATTAAAAAAAAAAATCAGCCGGGTGGTAGTGGCGCGCGCCTTTAATCCCAGCACTTGAGAGGTAGAGGCAGGCAGATTTCTGAGTTTGAGGCCAGCCTGGTCTACAGAGTGGGTTCCAGGACAGCCAGAGCTATACAGAGAAACCCTGTCTTGAAAAACAAACAACAACAATAACAACAACAAAAAATCCGTTCAAAGGTCTCTCGAGGTTTGCTTTTCCCATGGAGTTGATACATCTCTCTCTTTCTTATGTATCTACCTTGTGTTATATTGGGGTTATTTTGGGTAGGGTAGGAAGAGCATGGCCGGGAGAGATGGTGTGGTCCATTTTAACTTATAGACAGACACTGAGTGGTCACTGCTGGGAGGAGGCCATCATGCTACACAGCCCCGTGGCTGATTACTCAGAAGCCCTCATTTCTAAGCAGCTAGCTTCCTACTGGATACAGAAACAGAATAGTCCACTTCTCAGTTAGGGGGAGGACTGAAGGAGCTGAAGGGGATTGCAAGCCCATAGGAAGAACACCCAGAGCTCCCAGGGACTAAACCACCAACCAAAGAGTACACATGGAGGGGGCGAGCCATGGCTCCCACTACGTAAGTAGCAGAGGATGGCTTGGTCCTGTGGAGGCTTGATGCCCCAGCAT
>JADRCD010200001.1:3947-15898 GCA_019843815.1 Montemys delectorum
TCATATTGTTGTCATCCTAAGGGGCTGCAAACCCTTCAGCTCCATAGGTCCTTTCTCTAACTCCTTCATTGGGGACCGTGTACTCAATTCAATGGATGGCTATGAGCCTCTACATCTGTATTAGTCAGGTACTGTCAGAGCCTCTCAGGATATCAGGTATACTGTAGAGGTTCCTCTTGAAAAGAATACCTCCCCCCTCTCCCCCAGACAGGGTTTCTTTGTGTAGCCTTGGCTGTCCTAGAACTCACTCTGTAGACCAGGCTGGCCTTGAACTCAGAAATCCGCCTGCCTCTGCCTCCCAAGTGCTGGGATTAAAGGCATGCACCACTACCACTGCCCGGCAGAATACCTCATATTTATTAGATAAAACTTAGTAAACATTTTTAACAGCATTCAGAAAAAAGACTAAATAGTAATATTGTTTGTTAGTCAGATTTGTTAGTCAAATACTTTCCAATTTTTTACCTCCCACAAAATTTGAAGTACCTAACTGAGAAGTCAGTTGACAGATCATTAAAAATAATTTTTGATGACAGATCATGATGTAATTTTGGCATATGCTTCAGAAAGAATTCAAATAATTGAGTGTTACTGCTGTAATAAAAAGTTTCTTATTACCATCTACATGTTTATGTCAGTAACATTTCTTGGGCTTACATCCATAAAAGTAAAATATATGAACTGAGTCAATTCATCTGTAGATATATGAACTGTAAAAAAAAAAAATTCTTTTTGATTTGTTTTTCAAGACAGAGTTTCTCTGTGTAGCTCTGGGCATCCTGGACCTTGTTCTGTAGATCAGACTGGTCTCAAATTCAGAGATCCACCTGCCTCCCGAGTGCTGGGATTAAAGGCCTGTGCCATCAACACAACCGAGCAAAGCAAAAATTCCTATCTCATAAACAGATATCTCAGTAAAAAGCTTATGCCTAAAATTACTTTTGAAACATATTTAAAGATGGATGTGGTGCTGTATTCCTGAAGTTCAGTTACTCGAGAAGCTGAGGTGGGAAGATAGCTTGAGCCCATGCATTCAAGGATAGTCTTGGTACCATAGGAAGACTCTGTTTGGGGGCTGGAGAGATAGCTCAGAGGTTAAGAGCATTGACAGCACTTCCGAAGGTCCTGAGTTCAAATCCCAGCAACCACATGGTGGCTCACAACCACCCGTAATAGGATCTAATGCCCTCTGGTGTGTGTGCGTGTGTGTGTGTGTGTGTGTGTGTGTGTGTGTGTGTGTGTGTATGTGCGTGCGCGCACCGCATGCATGCATCAATGCAGCATGCCACAGTGCATGTGTAGAGGACAGAAGACAGCTTGTGGGAGTCAGTTCTCTTTCTCCAACATTTGAGGATCTGAGTTCTGGGGATCAAACTCAGGTCATTAGGCTTGGTAGCAGATGCCTTTAACCAATGAGTAGTCTCTCTAGCCCCTAACTAATAATTTTAGTAATTCAACTGGATCAAAATTTTGGTACAGGAGATTTAAAAACTAAGTTTTATTTGTTTACGCCATTTACTTACATGTAAGTACAACAATAAGCAAAATATTTCACATATAAAAATCTATAAAATTCATGGCTGCGTATGGTGATGCATGCCTTTAATCCCAGCACTCCAGAGGCAGAGGCAGGTGGATCTTTGAGAGGTCGAAGCAGTCTGGCCTATATAAGTGGGATCCAGACAGCCAGGGCTACAAAGAGAAACCCGCTCTCAAATAATAAAAATTGGCTGGGCAGTGGTGATGCACGCTTTTAATTCTAGCACTTGGGAGGCAGAGGGAGGTGGATTTCTGAGTTTGAGGCCAGCCTGGTCTACAGAGTGAGTTCCAGGATACCCAGGGCTATACAGAGAAATACTGTCTCAAAAAAAAAAAAAAAGATCAAAATGAGTATTAGGAGCTAAACTCCGGTTCTTTAGAAAAGCAGAGAGCACTTTTAACCACTGAGCCCTCTCTCCAGCTCCAAATTATACTTTTACAATGTAGTTTGTGAATTTCATGTAGTGAGCATAAAATGGTGATAATATTTATGTTCCACTGCATAAACATTAAGGGGCTACATAATAGTTTTAAAATGATGTTGTTTCAGGGGGCTAGAGAGGTGGCTCAGCAGTTAAAAGTTCTTGTAGAGGTCCCAATTTCTGTTCCCAGCACTTACATGGTGGCTTATGATCATCTATAACTCCAGTACCTGGGGATCTGATGCCCACTTCTGATCTTCTGATTTCCACAGATACTAGGCATGCACACAGCAGAGATATATACACATAGACATAACACTTATACACATAAAATAAATAAATAAATCTAAAATTTTTTTAAAAAAATGTTGCTGTTTATAAAAGACCACACACGTTTGGTGTTGCTCCTGGGTACTGGAGTGATAAATCTAAAGATCTGGGACATGAGAGAAAAACATATTATTCACATGACTAGAAAATCCACACCTGACCTTGTCTGACAGACATTCTAAAACACTGTTTAAATTTAGCTTCCTGGGAAGGAGCTGGAGCTCAGCTGGTATAGTGCTTGCCCTCCACACCACATGGATATGATGACATGTCTATAATCTCAGAACTGGAGGGGTAAGGGCAGGATCAGAAGTTCAAGGTCATCATCTGCTACACAGAATATGAGGCTAGACTGACATGTACAAGACCCAGCTCAAAACCAAAATAAAACAAGAAAAAGAAGATAAAAATAAAATAAAATTATCTTCCTGAGCTGGGTGGGATGGTGGGATGCCTGAATTCCTAGTTTCTGCATGCCAGGAAATCTGAGAAAAGTGTAGGCTACCTAGTGAGTTCTAGGCCAACCTGGGCTGTATAGTAACAGTCTCAAAGTGAGTAGGTGAAAGCTACTAAGATGCATCTATAACCACAGGTGTTTGCCACAAAGTCCAACAACTTGAGCTCAGTCAATGCCAGGGACCACAAGGTACAAGGAGAAAACCACTTTCTATAAGTTGCCCTCTGACCTGCACACAGCACATTTCATGCTCAAACACACACACACACATACACAGAATGAAAAATTTTTAAAAAGATTTATTTATGTACGTGAGCACACTGTCACTGTCTTCAGACATAGCAGAGAACATCAGATCCCATTACAGATGGTTGTGAGCCACTATGTGATTGCTGGGAATTGAACTCAGGACCTCTGAAAGAGCAGTCAGTGCTCTTTACTGCTGAGCCATCCTGCCAGCCCCTAAAAGTGAAAAATTTTAAATAAATGAAACAAAAAATTAAAAATACCTTCCAACTGGGTGTATGAGGTATATATGAAACAAATGAATTTCATGTTTAATTAGTCTTAAGTCACATCCCTAAAATACCTCATTATGTTTATGCAAATATTCCAAAATCTAGAAGAACCTCAAATCTAAAACACTTCTGGTCCTAAGCATTGGGGATAATTAACCTGTATGTGCAATGTCCAGAATAGCAAAAATCTGTGAAGGCAGAAAAAGTCAATGAATGGTTGCCTGGGGCAGAGGGGAAAAGAAATTAGCTGTTAAGGAGAACAAGGCTCTTAAGGGAGACAAAATGTCCTAAAAAGACAGTGGTGATGATTGTATAACTCCATGAAAAACTAAACACTGCACTGAATCCTGCAATTTCAATAGGTGAGTTTTATGGTATGAAAGGCAAATCTCAGTCCAGCCACAAAAACTGTCTACCAAGCAGCTCCTCCTATCTATAAGCCCTGTGTCCTTTTAAAATCATCTGACCATGCTGTTAGCTGCTATACTCTGTTAGAATGCTGACTTTCTCGCCATCCTAGTCTGCAATTATCTTTAGTTGTGACTTCTGTTTTACATTTTAGAGCAGTATTTAAGGTTTTGCAACCAGATTGCTAGGTTCGAAACCCTCACTCCTCTATTTGCTAGGGTTATGAACTTTGCAAGTTACTTAATTTTCAGTGACTATTTTTTTACATTTAAAAAATAGATTTAAATTATTCTTATGTACTTATTGGATATTGTGCATAAGCATGTGAATGGTGTACTATGGTGGGCATGCAGAGGTCTGAGGACAGCTTGTGGGAGCTGGTTCACTCCACCATGAGCGTCTTGGGTATTGAAACCAGATTGCTAGGGTTGATGGCAAGTGCCTTTACCTACTGAGCCATCTTGTCAGTCTTTTAAATTTTATTTTTACACTTTATGTGTATGAGTGTTTTATCTATATATATAGCTGTGCACCATATACATATAATGTCCTCTAAAGCCAGAGGGCATTAGATCCTTAAAACTAGAGTTACAGATGCTTGTTAGCTACCATGTGAGTGCTGGGAATCAAACCCAGATCCTCTGGAGGAGCAGCCAATGCCCTTAACCAGTGAGCCATCTCTGCAGCCCCACACCACCACCTCATACACTAGTACACTACAGACTGCTTTCTAGCTTTCTTATAGTGAGAGTGGCCTTGAATTTCTGATCCTCCTGCCTTTGCTTCCCATCCCAAGTGCTTGAAAGTTGGTGTGGCGGCACATGCCTTCATCTCAGTACCCAGGAAGCAGAAGCAGGTGGATTTCTCTGAGTTAGAGGACAACCCAGTCTACATAGTGAGCTTCAGGCTAGACAGAGCTACACAGCAAGACCCTGTCTCAAAAACACAAGTTTAAAAAAAAAAAAAAGAAAAAAAAAAAAAGGCTGGCAAGATGGCTCAGCAGGAAAGAGCACTGACTGCTCTTCCAAAGGTCCTGAGTTCGGATCCTAGCAACCACATGGTGGCTCACAACTACCCATAATGAGATCTGACGCCCTCTTCTGGTGTGTCTGAAGACAGCTACAGTATATTATGTGGGAGCAAGCAGGGCTGGAGCGAGCAGGGCCGCCCTGAGTTCAATTCCCAGCAGCCACATGATGGCTTACAGCCATCTGTACAGCTACAGTGTCTTCATACACATAAAAAATAAATAAATAGCTGGACGGTGGTGGCACATGCCTTTAATGCCAGCACTTGGGAGGCAGAGGCAGGTGGATTTCTGAGTTCAAGGCCAGCCTGGTCTACAGAGTGAGTTCTGGGACAGCCAGAGCTATACAGAGAAACCCTGTCTCAAAAAAACCAAAATAAATAAATAAATAAATAAATAAATCTTTAAAAAAAAAAAAAGTGCTGGGATTTCAGGCATTTGCTATCATGTGTGCTGTGACTCACATTTGTTACTTGGCTGTGACTCAGTTTCTTTACCTAGAGAATGAGGAAATGGAGGATTATGTATCATATAAGACTTTTGTGAGGCTGAATACATAAAATGTCATATAAAGGGCCAGGAGCAGCAGCTGGCACACTGTGGGGAGGTGTGTGTTAGCTCTTCTGGAGCTGTACAATGGTTAAATCTGTATGCTTGACTCGTTGCTCTCACCTAGCTCACCTGCTGGGGTCCTAAGAGAATGGCATGAAATCTTGTGTTATTATCCACTCTTATACTTCCTAAATAGACTTTACCTTTGCCAGCTTAAGAGGAGGAATATTTTCATAGAGCTACAGGAGAGGAGCATGGAGCCACTGCTCTAAACCTAGGAGTACCTGACACCACTAACGCCATGACACAGCAGCAGCTGGCAAATTAATTCACATAAGGGACTACTGGCAGAAAAAGATCAGGAAACCACCAGAAAGCGCTTCTTAAAATCTACTTCTACTAAGGGATTTATAATTTTCTAAAGCGAAAGAAATAGAAAATATATTAAGGAATCAGCAGACTTACATTTATAAACTTTTACCAGATCCTTCCATATGTTTCACTTATTCATTCTTGAGTTTCAGATATGCACAAGATGCCATGTGCTAGCATCCGGATATGTATAATTTTGCTTTCTCAGACACACTACTTTCCCACAGTTCCAGGAAAAGATATTCAAGGTGTCTGTCTCAGGATAAATATGTGCAGTGTACACTCAAAACATGAAACATAAATCCTCTATTTTCAAAAATCATTGATATGTAAGGGAATTTACACAATTTCTTTTAACTGTGGCCTTTTGTCAATTAATATAACTGACAGATAGCTCACTGGTACAGCATTTGCTTACCATGTGTAATCCTAACACTGGGAAGGCAGAAACAAGTGGATGCCTGGATCTTTCTGGCCAGCCAGTTTAGTCAACATGGTGAACTCCATCCACAACAATGAATCCTGCCTCCAAAAACCAAGGTGGATGCCTCCTAAGAAATAACACCTGAGGTTGACAGCTTGACTTCAGGCTTTCAGGGGCATGCAGGTACAAACACAAGCACTTACAAGAACACACACACACACACACACACACACACACACAGACAGAGAGAGAGAGAGAGAGAGAGAGAGAGAGAGAGAGAGAGAGAGAGAGAGAAAGCATGGTGGTATACTTCTGTAATCACAGCATTTGAGAAGAGGCAGGAAGACTGCCAAGAGTTCAAGGACAGCCTGATCTACATTGTAAATTCAAGCCATCTGGGGCTTCATAGCAAAATTCTAAGACTGTACCCCATCGCAATAAAAACCATGAGAGGCACAGATAGAATAAAAATACAACATTTTATAGGAAGTATAGCATTTCTAGAAACAAATTTCTAGCATTCAGTATTTATTAGAACCTAAAGTATAACATTCTTAAATATAGTGTTAGATCACATAATATGAAAGCAAAATGTATTCTTTTAATCTAAATCTACATAAATATTCCTCACTACAAGTGGCATTAAATTCCATTCCATATTTTGTGATTATACACAAAAAAATTCTGAGAACTCAATAATTCTTGCACTCAAGTATGGTCATTAGTGGTATATAAAAGTCAGATCACCAGGGATCTGATGTCTTTAGGCTTCTGTGAGTCCCAGGGACACGTGTGGTATGCAGATACTCATGAAGATAAACACTCATACACATAAAATAAAAATAAGTCATTAACTATATAAAAATTCACCTCAATATTCTGTTCAGCCGTCACTGCTTCAGGCAGTCTCCCTGAACGTCAGAAAAACCTCAGTGTGCAAACATGTTAAGTATCTGCTGAGCAAACTAACTTAACAGAGAAAGCATCGACAAACTCAGGCGGAGGTGCAACAGCCCAGACCACCTAAACGTATACAGGGGGATATTTTTAGTGGCTTTTGTTACCGATTAGCTATGGATTTGGAGGTAGCAAGACGCATGCTGCTGAGATGAAATCCAAGTGAAAGTGCTGCTGTGCTAAGAGGGTTCTGGACTGCTCTCAAATTTCACATGTACCAGAGACTTTAAGAAGACAAAGCAGGGTCACCTGCTCATTCCATGAAGGCACATGGAGTGTGGAAGGCAATGTAATCTGTTAAAATGTAATCTGTTAAAAGGATGACATCGGGGTCACCCAGAACCAAATTTGATTTATCCCACTTGTAAAGCAGAGGGTGGGATGATCTCCCTTTTGTTTCTATTTACTTGTTTGTTTGTCAGGGCTTGCCTGTGGAAGTCGAAAGGCAATGGGCAGAAGTGTCAGTTCTCTCCCTCTATCAAAGATACCAGGGGCTGACCTCAGGCGGGCAGGCCTGGCTGCAGGCGCCTTTATGTGCGCTGCCATCTAAGCTGCCCTAGAGTTGTACTTTTGTTAAGGAAAGAAAAACACCCCAGATTTTGTTCCCAAATTTTAGTGCACTTGGAATCACTTAAGGATTAAAAATAAAAATTCTTCCAATTTCAAGTATTCTGATTTAGCTGTCCTTGGGTACAATCTGGATACTTGGCTTGATAAAGCTTACAGGTGACGTTAATGTACAGAATCAGAACATCGAAACCACAACCTTCCACAACTTACACCTGAGGTCTGAGGATCTTCAGCTGAGTGAGAATGTCCTTCTGCACCCTGGGGTTCGCTGTGGCCGTGAGCGCCATCACTGGAACAGAAGGGAACTTCTGCCGAAGCATATTCATCCTTTTGTAATCTTGACGAAAATCATGACCCCACTAATTGGAAAAAAATATTGCTTTCAGGTTATTTGTATCTCTCCAGTCAATATAAAAGATGCATTTTATTCTCCAGTGAAGCAGATCCATCAGTCGGCCACTGTAGGTTGTTCTTCAGTGCTGTGGCTCTAAGCACTACTAGTGGTATAAACATTCCGATATCCCAAGAGAAACTTACCTGACTCACACAATGTGCTTCATCAATGACGAAACGTGCCAAGAGCTTCCGCTCATACAGATTCTCGAGAGTGGAAATCAGCCTGTTACTCGCACAGACCTAGAATAGAGATACATGAGAGATGTAAATACATCACTTGAATGACTACTGTCACTACTCCCTGTTACATCCAGTTACTCCCTGTTAGAACTAGTCACACATGAGTGATTCTTTTCTCAGTCTACAAAGAGAGCAGAAGCAAATGGCAAATGAGACACTTCAGTATGCTCAATACACATCCAACAGTTTTACTTAGCAGGTTAGTAGCTCTAAAACTGTTTTCTGCCTCAACATATCTGTTTACTCTGCTTACAGGACTTAACTTTTTTTTTACATGTATTCATTTTGTGTGCGGGCATGTGTGGGGTGGGTCTGTGCACACAATGATGTACATGTGTGGAATTCAAATTTGAGGTGGTTGGTTCTCTCCTACTAGGATCAAAGTCAGGTCCTTAGGTTATATGGCAAGCACCCTTACCCATGAGCCACCCTGCCGGCCTGATAATGGGAGTTCAGATGTGTGTTTGGTACACACATATTATTGGGGAAGAACTTTATGTATTACACATACAGATAGTTATACGCCAATAACAAGCATATCTTGACAGGGACATAAGACACAGAAGTCAGGTTGATGAAGCTTCCTCACTGGTCAAATCTAGGCAATTAGAACATCAAAACACATAGTCAAAATTGATTGTAATTTACTAAATTAATAAAGAACCCACAAGTTCACACTGGTAAATATGCAGCATCAGGCAAAGCTTTCATAATGCCAGGATGGACTGTATTAGTAAACTCAAAACCTGGTATTCATTATAGTAATAACTGATTGAGAGAAAAATCATCAATGATACTAAAGCTTGTGGGAGACTGGTGTCTAACATGGTGTTTCTACAATCTTAGCCCTTCTACAACGGAGTAACTACTCATTACAAAGTTGGAAGGGGAAGGGGAAGGGAAAGCTAAGCACAGCGAAGGAACAGCCCTGCAATACTATTTTGATCAATGATTGGTCAGTGAACATCACTGGTAATGGGATGAGTCACTGCTGTCTTCTGATAGCACACAGCACATATGCAGCATCCCTGCCAAAGTGAGGAGTATGAATTTTATCAGCAGGAAACAAGGGAAATTCAAATGGAAGCACGTCCTCAAAACTGGCCCTTATGCTTCAAAAATGTCAAAATAATGGAACTGTTTAGATAGAAAGAGATGAGATAGGTATTTTCTTTTTTTTTCTTTTTTACAAAGGTCACTACTGAAAGGTTAATGGCTTAAGTAACAGTATGTGTCACTGTACATTTCCTGATGGGTAAATTACACAGTGGTTACTAAGGGAGTGCTATATGGTCAGGAAATGCACAGTGAGGTAAAGCAGGGTTAAAATGGCAAGCAACTCACTGTCAATTAAGTGTTTCAGAACACACTGGAGAAAGAACAAACAATGCAGGAGGCAGAGAAGACTTTACCATTTGTGGTCTGGAGTGAAGGTTATACAAGAATTCATTAATGTATATTAAAAATTATCACCAAGTTCTTAAAACATATGTATTTTAGTGTGTTGTAATATTAGACTGAAAAGAGTGAAATAAATACGAACCTTCTCTGGAGTAACATACAAAAGCTTGATGATTGGGTCTTTTTTTGATAGTTGGAGGTAAATATTTGCAGCTTCTGAGTCAGTCTTATCCCCTGTCAGATATGTAGCTGGAATCTAAGTTAAAAGTAATAACTTAAATTTCATTTTACTTATACATTAATCAGACACGATCGGGTTTAGGTTTTATATTTTATAAGTCATATATCACACTTGCCAAAGAAACAAATATCTCCGCTGGGCAGTGGTGGCCCACGCCTTTAATCCCAGCCCCTGGGAGGCAGAGGCAGGTGGATTTCTGAGTTCGAGGCCAGCCTGGTCTGCAGAGTGAGCTCCAGGACAGCCAAGGCTATAAAGAGAAACCCTGTCTTGAAAAAAAAAAAAAAAACAAAACAAAAAGAAAAAGAAAGAAAGAAACAAATATCTCACCATAACAATCAATGCATCATTTTATCATTTTTAAGTTTTGGTTTTTTTTTTTTAATCTTTTTTAAAGATTTAGTTCTTATTATATGTAAGTACACTGTAGCTGTGTTCAGACACACCTGAAGAGGGCATCAAATCTCATTAAGGATGGTTGTGAGCACCATATGGTTGCTGGGATTTGAACTCAAGACCTGTAGAAGAGTAAGCAGTGCTCTTAACCAATGAGCTATCTCTCCAGCCCCCTGAATCAAGAGTTTCACTTTGAGTCTCAAACTTGTGGCCCTCCTGTACCCTCAGCTTCCCAAGTACTGGTAATTATAGGCATGTGTTACATCTAGCTAGTACACATATTTTTAAAAATTCATATTAAACGAAATTCAAAACAGCTTTCCCGCCTAGGTATGGTGGCATACATGAGGAATCCCATCATGCAGGAGGATGAGAAAGGAGGTTTAGGAGTTCGAGGCCAGCCTTGCCATCCTAGCAAATCTGAAGCTAGCCTGTGCCATGGCAAGATGCTTCTGTGTCAAGAAAAACTGCAAAAGCCTCTCTACTGTTCTTCCATTTTCTATACTGTTTCATCTCTTATATCTGTAAAAAGACCATGTTGTCTCTGTGTGTAACAGGGCTCACTATATAACCTTGGCTGGCCCCAAACTTGCTTGTATGCCAAGCCTGCTTCTAATTGACAGAGGAACCTCTTTCCCCTACAGTGCTGGGGTTTAAAGGTCTGCACCACTATGGCAGGTCTGGCTACGTTTACAGGGCTCATTGCCATGATGGTGACTGCTGGTTAGAACACGCTGAACAGCTGGGCCATGCTTACCAACACTGCTGTGACATTCTTTGGAAGAAAAATCAAACCAGTTGTCACCTTGAGAAAGTATGATTCGTAACCCTGTAATCAATGTTTTTGCAATGTGAAGACCTTAATAGAGTGCAACAGTTCTAATTCCTTCAACTCAGCAATGAGGAAAAGAAACAGGTGTGCAGGCACACACATGTGCACAGGAAAGAGAACTGATGAGCACTAGCCAAAACAGAAACCCGAAACCTACATCAGCAAAGTGTAGGCTAAGAGTTCTTACTAAAATACATTCTTATAGAAGAATAAAATCAGATTGAATTACAGATGGTTATTTGAATCAAAATGTTTTAACACATGTGCTTAACTCTACAGCTTAATTTAACTATATGCTTTATTTATTTAATCTTATTTATTTTTTTGCAGTATGTTAGGCAAACACTCTGCCATGAAGTTATATACCAGAACAATTTGTGAATTATTTTTACAATTTAAACAAGTTAATAAGGTGCATTTTTATTAATAGTTTTATGTAACAACTTACATCAAAGGAAGTCAGCTTTTGGACTTGATCCACTATTAGTGATCTCAAGGGAGAAATGACAATAGTCACCCCAGGAGAAACACAGGCAGGGAGCTGGTAGCACAAACTTTTACCACCTCCTAAGAGACAAATAATGAAAAACATGTCAGTTTCCAACTTGAGTGTGAGAATAAAAGCTACAAAGAAAACCAAATATAATATTTAAAATAATTAGCAGGACATTAAATAGTATTACCCGTGGGGCTAGCTATCTGCCATAATGAATTAAATGAATTCTCTACAGAACTGTTTAAAAAGTGTACCAGAGAAATCCAAATAGAGTAAACTTCTTTTGCTGCTGGCAATATAAGGGGTCTCTAAAATCTTAAGTCTGTGACCATCATCATCATCATCATCATCATCATCATCATCATCATCATCATCA